>NW_027019299.1:1688438-1920729 GCF_013076305.1 Rhopilema esculentum
TGGGAGTTTTTGCAATGAACTGTTTTGTTTTTGCAATGGAGAATTTGTTTTGTGCATTGTGTATTAGTTCTTATATACATATAAATAAGTTTAAAACAATTCGTAAAGATAGTACGACCGTTCGCTTTTAGATTATAAAGTACCTCTAGATTGGGGACTATAGTCTGCGCCTAGAAATTTCTGCGGTTTTTGTATGCAATGCTGCAACTTAATGTTCAACACCAGTTAAGAAGAGGGTTGCTTTTTCGTCAGCCGTCCATAAATGGAGACTACGTCCGTGCGTGTCTCAAGTGTTCGTTGCTCACCTTATGAATGATATTTTTCTATTTGTGATATATGTTCAATACTCTATTCTCTGCAGTGTTTTCAGCAGTAACAGGGTAAAATTTTTTGAACTTATATTTACATTCTCAGATTTTATCTAAATTTGTTGAGATATAATGATGCCGTTTCCTTAGGTGTATTCTTATTTAATTGTGAATTTTATATAAGTATGTAAGGCGGCACGATTGAGGAGAAGAAAGGTTGTATGCTGCCATAGAGAACTGTTATAGTTTACATGATGTAAGGTTGTTGAGATTCAGAGTCCAGAGTTGTGCGCAGGTCGATCCCAGCGTAAGGCGAAAGAGGACGAGAGCTCTGTGAAAGGAAGGAGCAGCTTGAGAGAAGATAGTTTATTATAGCACGATTTGGCTGTCAGGTTTTGTTATATGTGATGTAGGAAGCGGATGCAGCTATTGTATGCTTTCTAGATGTTAGGTTAAGTGGGTGGGAAGAGGAATTTAGGCAAAAGACAGAGCTTGCAGACATATCGTGATTTTGGCGCTTTGTTGTGTGTTAATATTGTCAAAGCGTTAGAAGAATTGCGTGAACATATGAACGATTTAAATTCAGCTATTACAGAAATAACATATGGGTCGTTGACGTAGGATGGTGTTTGTGTTGTTATTGGATAATGCTACGATTATTTTATTTAGGAGATTATTCAAGGCCGGAGAGAGATAGATACTCAGACTTATAGATTTGGTGAGAATATTAGTACGTTTGTCGTAACTACAAGAGAGCGTGTAAGAGTGTGTGAGCTAAAGATTTGTTAGTTAGACAGGAGAGACTTTTGCCTGAATCTCAATGTATAATGATGGAGGATGTATATTCCTATCAAATTAACTAGCATGTTTTGGTGTATGTTATGAGAACTGTCTTAGTTTTGGGTGAAAAGGGAAAGTTGTCTAATTGATATCCACTGGAGCAGGTAAACCAATAATTAATGTGTGGTAAACGATATCTGAAATCCTTTGGGTGTTTATTTCTACTTTTAAGGAATTGATGAAAGAATTAAGTATCTTAATCAGCCTACTTGGCTCATTAATGTCAAGACAATCAGCACTGGGCGGTTTATAGTGGCCAATGCAGCGGCAACTGAAAAAGTACTTAATAGTAAATTCATACATTGTGGGTGACAAGAGTGTTGGTCAATTTCGGTCTTCCAATCTTTCCTTTTAGACAAATTATCTTAGGGAAATTCTTGCATTGGTATATTTTTAACATTTTGTTGTTAAGATTAAAATTAATGAAAAGAGGGGATTGGTTGCAAATATGGAGGTCTGAGGTGTTTTCTTTGAAAAATTTTTTTCTGCAACAAGCCATCTGAATGTGCATGGGCTAAGTTTGCATATATAAGGTTTCGAATCTTTACATTAAGACTAAATATAATTCGTGATGATATAGGTGAAATATGTTTCATTGAAATTCGAATGTGGTGAGATTCTGAACGAGATGGAAGTGACATCTGTTACATGCTGTTGATAAAAATGACTGAATGATTGTGATATCAAGTAAGGACTGTCAGATGAAGAGAGTAATAAGAAAATTAAAATATGGCTCCATGAGGAATGAATTGAAACTTTATGGGATTTATAAAGTTTAATCAAGAACACCAAGACGCAGAGATTTTTGTAACTAGTTGTTCCAGTAGGCCAGTAAGATTCCCAGTAATGAGAGTAAAGTCAAGAATTTCCACAGTAGTTTTGGGCTGCCGATTTCCACTGACCTCCATTTTTTTTTAAAATCAATTTTTTGTGCATTATCTATATTTTTGCTTTGTACTTGATTTAGATTTTTATTCTATTAGATGATTTATATTCTATTGCTTATGGTATCGGTTCTTAGTCTATCCTTGGTTGAAGTTATTTTTTTTTTGGGGAAAAAATAACGACAATTTTTATATTATACTCAAACTACTTTGTATTTTGCACGTATAGCGATTGATAATTGTTTCAAAAAATTGCATATAAGCGATGCTGTGGATGAATGTTTTGATCAATGCTTCAACGCTTTAATACTGATACATATTGGCTTGCATCATCAGTGGGTGACGCGGGATGTGGGCCTGATCAAGTGGCGGTTTGAAAATACCAGAATATGCTCTACCTCGTGGTTGACTGATAGGCTAGCAAAGACTCAAATTAAAAGACAATATACCACAAGTTTGTGTGTGTTTTTTATAGTATATCTTTAAAAAGCAAATCTTAAGCTTTTCGTCTGAAGTTTTAGAGCATAAAAAGTCGGACATAGATCGAAACTCTACGCTAGGAAATATTTATACCCAGATTGTGGCATACAAGATAGGCCATCAGAGAATGCGAAGCAAATGATAAACAAATGTTACCTAAAGAAGTCCTAATTGTGAAACGAACTTTTCAGTTCTTCAGTCTTTGGGCTCCTTTTTGCAAATGTTCCTAGTAGTAAATTTCTTAAGATGCTATGCAAGACAAAAGACATGCTTAGCTAAATATGAAGCATTAGGCAAAGTTTCAATACCAGTGGAGATTAAAGGGGGGGGGAACTAAGGGCAGTTCCCCTCTCAATCAAGTTTATTCTAAAAGGGTATCTGAAATGTTGTATCACCATATACTTTCTTTATCAATTTTGAAAATTTTTCAGCGCCTACTAAACTGCCTCCTTCAAATTTTGCTCTGGATCGCCTGCTCAATACACTTAGTAAACCTACAAACATTTTGAAGCCAGGGATGATTTTATTCATAATACATGGTTTGCTTATATGTAGAATCGAGCTAAAGGTACCGATTGCCGAGTTGAAGGGTAACTGCTAATGATGATTACTGTGTCGACACTTGTTATTATAGTGATAATAGGCAAGTTGATGCGTATGCGGTTCAATACCAAATTTTGTTTGGCTGTTTGGGTATCTATTTTGTGTTTTTGCTTCAGAGGGGAGAAGATTCTGTTTAATTTCGACAGAAAACCGTGTAAAGGAAGGAAGCAGAGGAGTTGGACCTCAATTTTTTTGATAAATTTTTCCGAAAAAATATGTATTCAATTCTGTGGGGGCGGTTTTCCTGCTCATTTATAAACATCACTTTGGGTGGATATTATTGATAACACCTTCAGTTATTTTATTGCGTGACTTTTTTATGTGCTGTACTATGTGCCAAAGGACAGGACGTGTCAGCAGAGTCGAAATCTGGCATGATAAATGAATGTGGTTCTTTTAGGAATGTTGTTAAGCAAAGCACCAAAGATGTCACTTTTCATAGTCTTTTTCCAAGACTTTAGCGATGGTCAATGAGATTTGAAAAGGTCAGTATAAAAGGGCTGATTAATCTGTTATATTTTTTACGAGCTCTGATGTTCTATGTTTTGGATAATTTGACTGCTCGGGTATCTCTATGAATTGTTTCTAAGACCAATTAAAAAACCGTTTTTCTTGGGTTTTAACGACTGTGTTCATTTCTGATACTGATAAAGTATTCAAAAACATTGTTTGTTTTCTTCTACCTTTTTACTTAAGACTGGGCATGTTCTTTACGTTATTTCAAGTATTTCATGGTATTAGTGCCTTTGGTTTTAAAAAGTCAGTTTCATATAGAAGAGAATAGAGTGTGTTGTTTTACTTAACAAGCATACTTCACTAAACTATTCTTATAGAATAAAAAGCTCATACAAAGAGATACATGTTTTATTATAAAATGTTTGGTGGGTTGTAATTTTTTGTTTGCTTGCTATTGAAAAATAAAGTTCCACAAATGTAACAAGAGAATTTTAGTGGATATCTGTGTGCGGCAACAGGGTTCCCCGTCTTCCCATGCGGTCTTTCAGATCTGCTGCTGTGTGGTGGATGTTCGAGGATCATTTTGCTTCGTTTCTAAAACATACCAGCAAGTATAGTTTAAGTTTGTAAAGAAAAATAAAGCTTATCTCTAGAGAAATTCGAGTATTCTAAACTTTAGGTTTCTTGTTTCTTAGAAATTAGTTAATTTGGCTCAAGACATGGATCTCAGTGGCCAAACTCCAAGTCAACAGAGAAGGTTGTAACCGGAAGAGTTTTACAGAGACAAAAATTGAACATGAGACAGATTCTTTTGGTGGTTCTATTTTGCTTTTGCTGGTAAGTGCTGTTTTTTTATTCAATAGTTAGGATCAAATCGGTTTAAAGTAAATTGCAATGATTTTTTATTTGTTTGTTGTTCACATTTCTGTCGGGTTTTTCAGTCAATTTCAAATAATTATGAATAATGTGGATGCTCACATCTGATTTTAGTTGCCATAGAGCGGTGCATCGCAGAATTAACGCATCACAAATTTCAAATGTCCGGGGGAGGAGGGAGAGGCAGTAAGAAACAAGAGCAACCTGATATTCTAAACGTGAAATAGATAGAAACTCACAATTACTTTCGTAGTGCCGAGAAAATAGAGTTATTAAAAAGGATGTAGTCCGTAAAATTTTATCAAGGGGGCTTCTATGAAATTTCTAAGTTGTTTTTTGTCATGTAATCAGTGATTTGACCATGGTGGGGTTGATGTTTTCTAAAATTGTTTGAGCAGCCAGTAAATTGACTGTGTTGGGCGCCAGCTGAGATGAGAGCATCAAATCTATGGGGAAGAGTGCAGGGGGGAGGGGGGACTTTATTGGCAGTGAGGAGGCAAGATTGTTTATTATTGCTCGGGGGTTCAGTAAAGCCGCATTATGGTTGGAGGCGAGGAAAATTTTGAGATATGGCATTCCAAGAATGGCGAGAAACGCATCTAAATTTTTATGGCATCGATAAGGAAGACTTTCTTTTAAATAATATGACCCATCTTGGTTGGATTTTAATTGAATGGGATTTTATCAGCAACGAGCAGTGCTAGAAAAAATGTCATGCAGAACTGTTGTTACTGGTCTGGAAAGTATTGATAGCTCGCAGGTAAAGAATCAATTTTGAAATAATTACAGCTTTAAGAACACCCGAGCCTAAAATTATCAAAAATAAGAGCATCCAGTGTAGTGCATGAAATATTAAAACTAGACAAGACAGAGTCAAATAATAGCACCGTTTTTGATATCAGGATTTTTTTGAAAACCAACTGTCTATCAGAAACTGCAACTAACGTACTCAGTAAGAAATACGTTCAAGAATATTTTCTATCTGTATATGGCAAACTTTGTGGTGCATTTTCATGCATATAAAGCTTGACAATGCTTTAAATCTTTCAGTTGTTTCTCTTTTCCTTTTCTTGGTTTAGTTTTTCAATGGCTGACCATTGGTAAGTAACAATTTTTTACTTCTTACAGTTTCTTTGCATTATATGATTCTTGGCTGTATCCAAGCAAAAGCAATGAGGGAGGCTGCGCTCCCTCTTTTTTTGAAAATTTTAACAAGGGGGCTGCACCCATGAGCCCCTCCTCCACCATTACAATCTGTTATTGAAGTTGAAAAATTGACAAAGACACCTTTTTGAGTACTGGGGATTTTTTCTACAATTTCAACTAGGATTTCTTGTGAATGTAACATGATCATGAAGTTTTTTTTCTTTTCAGAGCTGGTGTCTTCCAAAATGGACATCAATTCCAAAGTACATTTTACAAGCCAGGTTCAGTATGGGAGGGCTACGGGGTGCAATATGTTCTTAAAAAGAGCAAAATCGCCTCTTTGATAATCAAAGTGCAAATGGATCTTTTCTGGAGAATTGGGTTTGGTCTACTCATCCAATGGTGTACAATGGCATGCCTGACAGTTGCAGCTCAGCTAAGTTTGGAGCTTTGATTTCTAATGGTAACTTGACTGAAAAGCATGGACATCTCACGTACAAGATGGCTGTTACTAATAGTCAATTGAAGGCATATGGAAGAGACAGTATTTTGGTAAATGCCAGTGCAAACAATGTTGCTTTACCAAAATAAAAATTTGATACATTTGGATAGAAAAAAGGATATAATAGAAAAGCAAATTGTTTGCACTGCATACCAAGAATACTGTCTCTGCCATATGCCTTCAATTGAGTATTAGTAACAGCCATCTTGTACGTGAATGGTCCATGCTTTTCAGTCAAGTTACCATTAGAAATCAAAGCTCCAACTTGAGCTGAGCTGCAACTGTCATGGGCATTGCCATTGTACACCATTGGGTATGAGTAGATGCCAAGACCCAATTCTCCAGAAAATGGATCCATTTGCACTTTGATATCAAGAGGCTGATTTTGCTCTTTTTGTAGAAACATTATTGCACCCCGTAGCCCTCCCATACTGAACCTGGCTTGTAAAATGTACTTTGGAATTGATGTCCCATTTTGTGAAGACACCAGCTCTGAAAAGAAAAAAAACTTCATGATCATGTTACATTCACAAGAAATCCTAGTTGAAATTGTAGAAAAATCCCCAGTACTCAAAAAGGTGTGTCTTTTCAATTTTTCAACTTCAATAACAGGGATGTAATGGTGGAGGAGGGGCTCAGGGGGTGCAGCCCCCCTTGTTAAAATTTTTCAAAAAAAGTAGGGAGCTCAGCCTCCCTCATTGCTTTTGCTTGGATACAGCCAAGAATCATATAATGCAAAGAAAGCTGTGAAGAAGTAAAAAATTGTTACTCTACCAATGGTCAGCCATTGAAAACTAAACCAGAAAAGGAAAAGAGAAACAACTGAAAGATTTAAAGGCATTGCAAGCTTTATATGCATGAAAATGCACACAAAGTTTGCCATATACAGATAGAAAATTCTTGAACGATTTCTTACTGAGTACGTTTAGTTGCAGTTTTGTATAGACAGTTGGTTTTCAAAAAAATGCCTGAATCAACAAACGGTGCTATTATTTGACTCTGTCTTGTCTAGTTTTAATATTTCATGCACTACACTGGATGCTCTTATTTTTTGGATAATTTTAGGCTCGGGTGTTCTTAAAGCTGTAATTATTTCAAAATTGATGTTCTTTACCTGCGAGCTATCAATACTTTCCAAGACCAGTGAACAACAGTTCTGCATGACATTTTTTGTAGCACTGCTCGTTAGCTGATAAAATCCCATTCAATTCAAAATCCAACCAATGGATGGGTCATTATTATTAAAAAGAAAGTTCTTCCTTATCGATGCCATAAAAATTTTAGATGCGTTTCTCGCCATTCTTGGAATGCCATATCTCAAAATTTTCCTCGCCGCCAACCATAATGGCGGCTTTTACTGAACCCCCGAGCAATATAAACAATTTGCCTCCTCACTTGCAATAAAGTCCCCCCTCCCCCCTGCACTCTTCCCCATAGATTTGATGCTCTCATCTCAGCTGGCGCCCAACACAGTCAATGTACCTGGCTGCTCAAACAATGTTTAGAAAAACATCAACCCTCACCATGGTCAAATTGCACTGATTACATGACAAAAACAACTTAGAAATTTCATAGAGCCCCCCTTGATAAAATTTTACGACTACATTCCTTTTTAATAACTCTATTTTTCTGGCACTACGAAAGTAATTGTGAGTTTCTATTCTATTTCACGTTTAGGAATATCAGGTTGCTCTGGTTTCTTACTGCCCTCCCTCCTCCCCCGGACATTTGAAATTTGTGATGCGTTAATTCTTGCGGATGCAGCCGCTCTATGGCAACTAAAATCAGAGTGAGCAGTCCACATTATTCAATAATTTATTTGAAATTGACTGAAAAACCCGACTTGAGAATGTGAACAAAACAAATAAAAAATCATGCAATTGTACTTTAACCGATTTGATCCTAACTATTGAATAAAAAAACAGCTTACCAGCAAAGCAAATGAGAACCACCAAAAGAATCTGTCTCATGTCAATTTTTTGTCGTTCCTGTGAAACTCTTCCGGGTTACAACCTTCTCTGTTGACTTGGAGTTTGGCACTGAGATCCGATGTCTGAGCCAAATTAACTAATTTTCTAAGAAACAAGAAACCTAAAGTTTAGGAATACTCGAATTTCTCTAGAGATAAGCTTTATTTTTCTTTACAAACTTAACTATACTTGCTGGTAGTTTTAGAACGAAGCAATGATCCTTCGAACATCCACCAGCACAGCAGCAGATCTGAAAGACCGCATGGGAAGACGGGGAACCCTGTGCCGCTACCACAGGGATATCCAGTAAATTCTTTGTTATCATTTGTGGAACTTTATTTTGTCAATAGCAAGCAAACAAAAAGATTTACACCAACCAAACATTTTATAATAACGATTGTATCTCTTTGTTGAGCTTTTTATTCCATAAGAATAGTTTAGTGAAGTATGCTTGTGTTAAGTAAACAACACACTCTATTCCTTCTATATGAACTGACTTTTTAAAACAAAGGCCTGATATACCATGAAATACTTGAAATAACGTAAGAACATGCCCAGTCTTAAGTAAAAAGTTAGAAGAAACAAACAATGTGTTTTTGAATACTTTATCAGTATCAGTAAATGAACACAGGGTCGTTAAAATCCCAAGAAAAGCGGTTTTTTAATGGTCTTAGAAACAATTCATAGAGAGTTACCCGAGCATCAAATTATCCAAAACATAGAACATCGAGCCTCGGTAAAAAATATAACAGATTAATCAGCCCTTTTATACTGACCTTTTCAAATCTCATTGACCATCGCGAAAGTGCTTGAAAGACTATGAAAAGTGACATCTTTGGTGGTGCTTTGGCTTTAACAACATTCCTTATAAAGAACCACATTCATTTATCATGCCAGATTTTCGACTCTGCTGACACGTCCTGATGCCTTTGGCACAAGTCACAGCCTAAACAAGTCACGCAATAAATAACTGAATGTTGTTTATTTCAATATATCCCACCCAAAGTGATGTTTATAAAGTGGGAGCAGGGAAAACCGCCCCCACAGAATTGAATCAGTATTTTTGTCGGAAAATTTATCAAAAAAATTGAGGTCCAACTCCTCTGTTTCCTTCCTTTACACGGTTTTCTTGTCGGAATTAAACAGAAGTCTTCTCCCCTGAACAAAAACACAAATAGATACCCAAACAGCCAACAAAATTTGGTATTGAACCGCATACGCATCAACTTGCCTATTTCATATAATAACAAGTGTCGACAGTAATCATAGTGCAGTTACCCTTCAACTCGGCAATCGGTACCTTTAGCTCGATTCTACATATAAGCAAACCATTATTATGAATAAAATTCATCCCTGGCTTTCAGAAATGTTTGTAGGGTTTTACTAATGTTTATTGAGCAGGGGCGGATCCAGAGCAAATTTGAAGGAGGGGCAGTTGGTAGTAGGGGCGCTGAAAAATTTTCAAAATTTGATGAAAGGAGTATGCTGTGTACAACAGTTTCAGATACCTTTTTAGAATAAACTTGTTGAGGGAGGGGGAACTGCCCTTAGTTGCCCCCCCCCTTTTAATCTGCCACTGGTATTGAGAACTTTTGCCTTAATTGTTTCTTATTTGTAGCTAAGCAGGTCTTTTTGTCTTGGCATAGCATCTTTTAAGAAATTGTTACTACTAGGGAACATTTGCAAAAGGGGCCCAAAGACTGAAGACTGAAAGAGTTCGTTTTCAATTTAGGACTCTTTAGGTAACATTTTTATTAGTCATGTGCTTGCATTTTCTGATTGGCCTATCTTGATCCACATCTGGGTATAAATATTTCCTAGCGTAGAGTTTTCGATCTATGTCCGGACGTTTTATGCTCTTAAAACTGTCAGACGAAAAGCTTAAGATTTGCTTTTTTAAAGATATATCTATAAAAACACACACAAACTTGTGTGTATATTGTCTTTGTAATTTGGAGTCTTTGCTAGCTCATCAGTCAGACCACGAGGTAGAGCAATTTCTGGGTATTTTCAAACCGCACTTGGATCAGGCCCACATCCCTGCGTCACCCACGTGATGATGCAAGCCAATATGTATCAGTGTATTAAAGCGTTGAATGCATGTTCAAACAGTTTCATTACCACAGCATCGCTGTATATGCAATGTTTTTGATAACAATTATGTACTATGACGCTATAGCGTGCATAAAAAGGACAAAGTTTGAGTTTGATATAATGGGATATGTCGTCATCCTTTTTCACAGGATAGGACGTAAGAGCGCGATACCATAGGCAATAGAATATAAATCTAATTCATTATAGAATATAAATCTAAATCAAGTACAAAGTCAAGAAATATAGATAATGTCACAAAAAATTGATTTTAAAAAAAATAATGGAGGTCAGTGGAAATCGGCAGGGCCCAAACTACTGGGGAAATTCTGTGATTTTAGCTCTCACTACTGGGGAAGGCTTTGGGCCTACTGGGAAAATTTCCCCAGTAGTTCTACTGTTAAAAAATGCTCTGCGTCTTGGGGTTTTGATTAAACTTTGGATAATCCCATAAGTGTTCAATTCATTCCTCATGGGAGCCATATTTTTAATTGTTCTTTATTACTTCTTTCATCTGACAGTCCTTTAGGTTGATATCAATCATTTCAGGTCATTTTTATCAACAGCATGTAACAGGATGTCACTTCCAGTCTCGTTTCAGTTAATCTCACTTCCATTCGAATTGTCAATGAAACGTATTTAGCTTATGATTCACGAATTATATTTAGTCTTGAAATGGAAATGATTCGAAACTTATATAATGCAAACTTAAGCCCATGCACATTCAGATTGGCTGGTTTGCAAGAAAAAATTTTTCAAAGAAAACCCTCTAGACCTCCATATTTGCAACCAATCCCCTCTTTTTCATTAATTTTTATCTTACAACGAGAAATGTTAAAAATACCAATGGCAAGGAATTTTCCCTAAGATAATTTGTTCTAAAGGAAGATTGGAAGACCGAGAATTGACCAACACTCTTGTCACCACAATGTATGAATTACTATTAATGTACTTTGTTCAGTTGTGGCCGCTGCATTGGGCACTATAAACGAGCCCAGTGCTGATTGTCATTGACATTAATGAGCCAAGTAGGGCTGATTAGAGATCTTAATTGGTTTCATCAATTCCTTTAAAAGTAGAAATTAAACTACCCAAAGGGATTTTCAGATATCGTTTACCACACATTAATTATTGGTTTTCTGCTCCAGGTGCAGATTAAGTTTAGACAACTTTCCCTTTTCACCTTCCAGACAGTTTGTAGTAGCTTAATCAAACCTTAATGTTGGATAGAATATACATCCTCATCATTTTACATTTTGAGATTCAGGCAAAAGTTTGTGAACAACAAGATCTTTTGCTGAACTACTCTTACTGCTCTTTATTTACGACAAAGCTATTTACGACAAAGCTGAACAAGCTCTGCCTGTTGATCCTAAAAAATATCAGCATTCATCCAATCAGCACAAACCGATTATAACTGCCCAATGTTTTTGTGATGTGAATTAAATTTTTGTAGCGAAAATTTCAAAGTTTTGAAATTTAAAAGAAAGCCAAGAAGGGCTACCGTATGCTGCAAGGTGCTTTGCTAAATTCCTCTTCTCCACCGCACTTAACCTCAAATTAGATTAAAACCATTTACAATAGCGTTCCATTTATTCAAAATATAAAAACCGTTGAAGCTTCAAATGTATAAACTTTCTCAAGGCTGCTTCTTTCCTTTCAAAAGCTGCTTCTTGCGGAGTGTGGTTGCAGCTTCCCTGAAGCACTGATGTTTGAAGCGTCGACATTTATCAAGACTAAACAGGTTTCTTGCAAGATGGACACTTTCTTTCTCGAAGTGCGCCTTTGAAATTTGATAATTTCACAATAAAGTAAGAAGTTACAGCCTAAGGAAACGAGGTCAAGATAATCTATAAAAGATTTAGATAAAGATCTAAATGTAAATATATTGTTCAAAAGTAAATTTACCGTTACTGTCTGAAGATGCAATGAAGTGGTGAAAGATATATCACAAATAGGAAAAATATCATTTCATAAGGTACAGGAAACTAGAAGGGGGGCAGTTTGGCTGAAAAGCAACTCCTCTTTAAAGTGGCAGTTCATAAAAAACCAGGAAATTTAGGCTAGCTAGCCCAGCTGTACTTTTAAAAAGAGCAAGGCAGGTTTATTCTTAAATTGTTTTTAAATTATTAGGATATAAGCTAAACAAATTTTGGCACAAAACAATGTCTCATTGCAGAAGACAATAAACAGTTTCATTGCAAGTATTGTTATTATGATAACATTAGCAAGAGATACACCTTGTCTTTAAGACATATCATTAATAACCAAGTTTTTGAATTTTCGCATTATATGGTACCTGATTCTCAGCATAGTACCTGTTTCTTGATTTTTTTCTTGGCCACAATGGCCATAAAGCTTCAAAAGGGTGTGAACTCTTTGCTTGCCTCGCATCATTACAGTTACACCTCCCCCTCCCCCAATTTTACCATCCTGGCTATGCCACTGTGGCTGGCCTCAACACGATATTACAGTATGCCACTTGTTACAGACTAATTTGACTTACTACAGCTACAGATTTTCTGAATTGAATAAAATAAACTCCTACTTTCCCGACTGGAAGCTTGACGAATTGCTACAATCACGTAACAAGATGAGGTACTTTAGTGCAGACACCCCCTGATTATTTCATTAGTATTTTTGTATGACGATTTGCAGATAGTACACTTCATTTCTGCCTCAAAATCAATCATTTATTTAAAAATCCCATTAACCCTATTGAATTAAAAAAAAAAGTTTAAAAGAATTTAGATTTCAACTATGATAATTTCCAAGCAGATGACATTGCTATCTGCCGAGAAAAAATTATCTCAAATCTGACCCCAACTTTAAGAATCTTAATTCTCTGAAGCTTCTGAAGGCAATGGCAACAGCAATTATGTTAGAAGAACTATATTATAAAAAGAGGAAGTGGTTTAGAAACGGCTTTGATCTTAAAGAAATTAGCTTTTGATTGCTGCTTGGGCAAGATACAGGGGCGAAAAAACCGGGGTGGTGTGGGGGGTGTGACATCCCCTTTTTTAAAAGTATCCGATTTCGCAGGGCAATCGAAGATTCCGCAGGGCGCTAAGAAGAGCTTTATTGCCACGCAGAAGAGCCACCTCTAACGCCGGACATGTCCACCCCAGTTTTCCAAGAAGTCGACCTTCTAATTTTCGAAATCTGTTGAAAATTCTTCAAAAAAGTTCCCTCCAAATTTCTATTGTTTCTCAAACCTTCCTCTGGTCAATGACCGTGCGACCGTAATGTTTTCTGGACTCTGCCGCAACCCTCGCAACAGTAAGTATAAAGCCTTGGCCAAACTGGGCAATATTGTCGGGCAACATTCGCAAATTCATAATGTTGCTCAAATGTTGTCCAGTTTGGCCACCATGTCCGCCGACAAATTCATTAAGAAATTTGTTGCTCGAATGTTTGAACATGCTCAAACATTTTTCGGCAACATTTGTTGCTCAGCTCTACGTTGTCCAGTTTGGCCACATTGCCGGGCAACAATTCACCTTAATTTCCCATTTGAGAAAAAATCAACATACGCAGTGTTGTATTGCAAAACAATATCCTCAAATCGATTCAATTGAAATGGCCTGTCAAAATTTAAGCTTCAAAGTTGATTTTGCAGAATGGGAAGAAACCATGGAGTGGAAGAATAGTTCAGGAAGAATTTAAAGGTCTCGTCTGAAACAAGTCCAAGTGCAAGTTCTCGAAAACAACAAATCAGCCAAATGCTACTGCTTCTACGAGTGCTCAACCAAAGGGGGCTAAAAGCAACAGGATGGTGTTGTTCTGAGTCAAAATCAGCTTCCAGTGGCTGCAGCTTGCTTTCTTTCAGTCATATTTATCCAAACTTTTGAAACCACTTATCAATTCAAATTTGGCCCGCTGTTTTGAATACATCAGCAAAAGATGCTGCACGACAATGTTGCCCAGTTTGGCCACCATGTTTCGACGACAAAAAAATCAACAAAACTTCAAGCAACATTGTCGGGCAACAATGTTGCCCAGTTTGACCAAGGTTTAAAGCATCGTTAAAACAACACCACATTGAATTGTGATGGAAAGAAAGTTGATGGCAGTTTTAAATCCAGTTAAATGTATTGTTGTCCAATAACACTCTTTTTTGTAAGAACCAGTAAATTTAAGTAAAGGCTGAATGTTCTTAATTTTTTCGAAAATTTGAGGCTTGATTGTTCTTAATTTGTTCTTGAAATTAATAGGTTGTAAGCAGTGCAATTGCTAGCTTTTTCGCTCTAGGGAGGCGTTCACGCATCATTTGCCAACAAAGTGAATGAGACAACCTTCAATTGTCACCAAGTTTGAATATTCACCGTAAAAGCACCCAATCTTGGCTAAAAATCCTCGTTTATGAGATAAAACGTTGTTCAAAATTGCATTTTACAGTAGCTCAGCCTCAGCTTGTTCTTAATTGGTTCTAAACTTTTGACCAATTTTGAGGCTCGTGTTCTTATAAAATTGCTCTTATAAAAAGAGAGTGTATGCAGACATGTCAACTGAATGTTTGCAAATCCAAAACATTCAGCAATTTTGTGAAGCATGGACTAATTGATCGAGGAAACAGCAGCAAAAGCGAGAAAATACAAATATATTCGTTAACAATGATGCATTCTGCTACCAGGGTATAACGACAAACAGGTCCTCAAGTTACGGGATAAAAAATGAAGTATCAATACACCGCAAAAAGATGATACAGATGAACGATAGTCGACTAAGACAAAATAAGTGACAAAACTTACAGACAAAATAAGTGATAAAACAAACAGTTTTCAACAAAAATACGATCTACGTATAATAGCTCAAATGAGATTCAATAACGTTTAGGCAATCACCATCATGATTTGCTTGTTTGTCTCCAAATTGGGCATAGCGTAGATTCTAATTCTTCATTAAACAAAAATAAAATATAAATTTGACTCTACGCAATAATAGTTAACATCAAATAAAATTTAGAATAATGTTGATATAAGGGTAACAATCTTTGAAACGGCAACACAAAATGCAATTCGCTGAAATTAAAGCCACACTAACTGTCGAAATAATTTAAACTCGATTCCATTTAAAAATTACTAACCAAAATGAAAAAATGCCACGATAATCACGATGTCTAATTTTTTATAAATAAAGGATTAAATAACTTGAAAACGGACATTATTTATTTTAAGATACATAAATCATTTATGGGTTAAGTAAAGTCTCTTTCAAAATAAACTGACTAACTAAGGTTAAAAATAGAACAGGCCCTAAGACTAGGATTTGTGCTGATTTTCTCGCTGACCAAAAATTGTACTTCCAACTCTTATATTTGTACTTCCGGCAAGGATCTAAAAGAATAAAAAAATCAGCACCTTTATATCAGCTTTTGTAAAACATTTGATGCTGTGAAGACAGAGATGTCCCAGGGGATACTCCCATTAAGGCCTGACAGGGGGGCCCAGTCGAATTGTGGCCTTACCAAATGGCTACCAAATGGCTCAGTTTCAAATTTTCGGATAATAAACTCAGGCCTGAATAAGCAAACAACCATAAACGCTTGCATATTTTGGGAGTTTTCGACAAAATTTTGAGAAAGTTAGAAATCCTGCCAATGTTTCAAAGCAACAGTTGCAAATGTAGATTTGCCACCTGAGAATAACCTGTTGTAAAGGCGCATGGCGCAGCGTCAAGAATTTTTGGCACCAACTCAGGCCAGTTTGGAGAGAATTTCATTAATGGGACGTAAATCGATGTTTTCATAGACACATCTTCACCAGTGGCGGGGTGACTATGTTTTTCCTGGGGTGGCCAAGTCGATTTTTGCGCCCTATTTATACGTCGTGCTTATATAAAAGCACGTGTTTCTGGGAGATAAATAAATTTTTGCAACTTGAATTTAAAATTTCATGAATAAGTTTTGATTGAAAAATTCAGAGTAACATAACGTAGAGCAAATTGTTGTTTGGGGCTCCTTAGTTTTCAAACTAAAAGTTACCTTAGTCCATTATGCCACTGCTTATGGGCGATTTTATTAGCCTGGTGTCATCATATTTATGATGTATGATATACAAACATGGTGTCAAGTTTGTTATTCTTTAGTAGTTATTAAATAGTAGTTCTTTAAACAGCAAAAAGAATCGAGTTTAGTGACATAGGAGGACCCATTGGTTGGGTCCGACGCGAAAGAAAATTTTTGAAATCAAGCCTTCTAGAATGGCTAAAAATGCATCTCCCAGACAAAAACTTAACAAATTACTATACCGCTCAGAATAGATAACTTAGACGATGCTCAGAAAAACATTGATTTTTGATTTGAAGAACAAATTTTGGAGGGGACGATTCATGCGTTGGGAAAAGAAGGAAAGGACGCCCATTTGGTTCAGAGTGCACATCAATGTTAATAACAAGAAGCTGTTGTATTGATTGCCAGGGTGGATTCCATGTACTTAGGCCTGAAGATCTTCGGAGTACACTCGGGTTTTTTTGGCTTTTTGAATGCAAACTAATAGAAAACATTTTTGGCATACGTAAAAGTTTCGTTAGTTGGCGTGCTAAACATGAAGCCACGTACATAGTTAACACGAAAACATATGACACAAATGTTGATTGGGTCATGGCAACGCAACGTGCTTCGATTGTAGAATCACACGTTTTATTAGATTGTTCACAGCAAGTTACAGCAAAGTGTTCTACCCGTGTACGATCAATTTTGATGTTTCTAGCCAAACATTACAAGCAAACAATTCTGGCGCCCCCTTATCTCCATTTGCGCCCATATTCAGGGGGGCCATGGCCCCCTGGCCCCCCCTGCCACCACGCCACTGATCTTCACGAAAGCATTAGTTCAAGGAATATTTATAATAATTTGTCTATTTGTCTTAACACAAATGAATGAGAAAAAACAAAATTATTTGGAAAACTTACCGCTTCCTCAAAATCAGCAGACATGCCCATACTCAGCTCAACATCTTCAGTAGGAATGGCAAAATGTTTGCATACTTCAGATCGATAAGAAACTAACGTCTAGAAGAAATTTTAATATCTGTTAGCAAATTTGTAGAGTATTATAAACAGGGGAAATTTTTAGCAACCTTCAGAACATAGAGAGCCTCAGGATTAAAAGTTGTTGCCGAAACTGTTGGTTTTATCCATTAGTTTAACTTTACTTTATTTACTAGTTTTAATTAGCTTTACTTTATCGTTTATTGTAATTCTATGTAATTCCTTGTTGGTTGAAATCAGAAATTCTTATGTCTTGTTATGTCTTATGTTTGAACACTTGTGGGTTTTATTCACCCAGTCCTTCAAACAGGGTTGTCAACTAGCAAAGTTTAGACTTTTGTGACAAACCTTGTATGGGTGCACCCATGACCAAATCAGTTAAGGACTTGATGATGATGATGATTTTATGTTCTGCTTTGTTTCAATATTGATTTGGGGGGAGGGTAGTCTAATAAAAACACAGAAAAGAAATGAAAGACGAAAAATGTAGCGAAAAATGTTGGTGTACCCAGAGGTTTTGGCGGCCATTGAAGATGTCTGCTACGGAGAGATCTCTGTCAATTGATTTTCTAAGAACCTTATTCTAAATAATAGATATTCTGATATTCTGAATTTTAAGAATAAGGATTTATCTTATCTCTATATTCTTAGAAGAGTTTGTTGTTTATTCGCTTTACAGGATTAATTGCAACATAGAAATCATCACGAAAATAATAAATCTGGTTTGCAGGCCGACATCACCTTCTTTTATGTCCGGATAAGTTTCCTTATTTTTAAAAAGCCATCAAATTTAGAATCTCTATATCAAGGAGAATGACATCTCGATGTATTACTTCAGTATAGAAGAAATATTAACTTTAATAAGCTTTGTTAACTGACCAAGAAGTCCTGATTGGCATTAGTACTGTGGCTTCTTGCTAGAGCTCCGATTGTCATCAATCCTGTAAATTGTAAACTGGGGCAGTTTGCATGAACGTAATTTACTAGTTCTATGCATTCTTCCATAGTATTGCAACCATATTTATCTATAAGACAGAAAAAGATTTATATCTCTTTAGTAAATAATTATTGGTGATAGAAAATTGCATATAAAATTTTCATGGCATATATTTCAATGCCTGTTGAGAAGTATTTAGATAACTTACTTTCTTCACCACTTGTGTTGACTTGTACAAAAATCTTTAATTTCCTGTCACCTTGTAATCGGCCCCATGACCTATTCAAAGTATCAGCTATCTTTACTGAGTCTACTGTTTCGACCAATGCTAAATTCGTAACACCTGTGAAAAAAGAATTATATTTTTAGGACATTATTGGAACATGCATTAAATAAATACCTTACCAATTACTGATTCTCACCTACTTTCAATAATGGTACCCCCGCAACATCTGAACATAAAATGAATAGCCACAAGAAAACAGCACAATAATTTTAACCATGATTTGCAATGGAACTCAGGGATAATGGTTGAGAGGCTTCTTTAAAAATGGGGAACTTGGGGGGTAGCCCCCGTGGAATATATTATATGGAAAAGCTTTGCCTCTGTGAATCAGGCCTGGAAGACATGGATCATAGCTTGCTGAAAAAAATCAAAATAAATATTACATTTTTATTAGAATACTCACTACATAGATTATTTACTTTATTCTTTTGAAGATGGCCAATAAAATGCCACTGGATCTCTTCCAAACCACCATTATCCTGGAAAAAGTATCATTATATTCAAAGTAGCACATAATCTATGCTTATTGCGAATTAAGACTTTTAAGAATGTAAATATGAAGATATCAGTTATATTTCAATATCATATGTGGCAACCAAAAACCTCCTATCAGTTCAATCAAAAATATTTCAGAAAAAGCTGGAAGGCTTAGGATTAATGACTTGAGCACACAACTGCTAAGACAGCCTTTCTCGCATATGGCTCAACAGGTGCTCCCTACCCCTACCCAATTGATTCAAATTGTCATCAACTAACCAGAATCATTCTATAGTTTGGGGTCCAGTTGTTATAATGTGATCAGAGATTAATTTAAGGCTCTTAAAGGCATATAATAATTCTAGAGCAAGAAAGCAACTCATGGACAGCCAGCCAGACATCCTGACATAGCTCTGTTACCAAAATGATTCCCCTTTGTTTGGTTTTTTCATGGAAAGGGGCACTTTTTCAGCCTTTCTAATTCAATAACAAATTGAACTTCATATGAAAACAGGTTTGTTTTACTGAATGCAACAGGACTAATATTCTAAGCCAATAAAATGAATACACTCTTTGGTTAGAGGGAATAGAGAGGTCCTTTTGTGAAACCGATTCAGATTGGTAGATATGTGACCATGAATTTATTTCATCAGCAGCTGAGGCGAGGGTAATCAATTTCATGTCTATTCCATGGTTGGCCTCTCTTACCTCGATTGCTTTTGATTTCTCTGCCAATTCTTTGACCTGAATTGAAATAGGACAGGCTTCACAACATAGAAGCTTTAAGAAAAATGTAAAATCCAAGAACCACCTATAACATACCGAATCCTCTGTAGATTTTTAAGCACCATTGTGAGCTTTACTCCAAAGACAACGTTTGATGGCTGATTGTTGCTGACCTTTATATTAATTTTTTAAAACTTCCTAGCTTATACCATCAAGCAAATGTTTTAGTTCACATCAAGCACACAAAAAAGCTTAAGGGTATTCATATTAACAGTCTATTTGTGACCAATCTACAATAAAGCTAGCAATATTTTGATAACATTTGTCCCAAAGAATTGAAATTAATACAATGCAGCTTCAATAAGAAAATATAGCCATAAAGTATATTCCTGGAAGCTGTAAGAAGATCAAACAATCTTACATAATTTTCCCCAAAACATCTTTGGCCATATGAATATGCCTCAGCAATCACGCTTATAGGTTTGGTTTTACTGACGGCAACAAGTCGTGGAAGCCTTGGCTCTGCATTTCCATTTGCCTACAATTATAATGAATACCTTCAACTGGGATGGAAAAAAACATGAAATGGTGGAAGGCAATGTTTGTTGCATATACAGTCCATACATGGGAAGGTGCTTGTCAAAGGATATCCTGCCTGAAGCCTATAGAATTCATAGTTGTCCTGAGTAGAATATTCAGGCTCAAAATCATCTAATTTTTAAGAATATTTTAGGAATATTGCTCAGCTCTAATAATTGTATTTCTTTTCAGCAGTTGCCTTTCAGCTGTTTCATAGCTGCAAAATTTTTGAAACATGTTAAAGTGAGACTTTGGGTATCTGGCACTGACTCTTAAGCAAAATGCCTCCCTGGAAATTTTTTAACATTAAGCTTATCATTTTGCTTCAAATAGGGAGATTTTATGTTTTGAAAATAAATATTTTACCATCACAAGCCCCTTTTTTAACGAGCTCCCTTCATTCAAAAGGAAAGTCTGCTAGTTTAACAAACTTGACAAACTATTATTATACACGACAGATCCGTAAGACTTTGCAACTATGCGTGTTCATAACACAGCATCGCGTGACTGACATATCTCATCTTTCGAAGACGTGATTCAATTTCGAGGGCAAGGCGAATGTTCCCATGAAACTATACCAGATTTCAAAAAAGTAAGAATACTTTAAGAATATATCCAGGATCAAAATAAAAAATTTCTTAAGAACATTGAGGCTTGACAAAATTTATAGCAAATTTATTTCGTCAAAATGCAAAATTTCAGTAAGAGTAACTCATGCATGCAAACCTGAGCAAATTTTATAGCTGCCTCTTTCATCTGACTCCATACGACACTCAACGATCCTTCCATGGTCGGCAAAAGCTCATTCCTAACTAAACTTCTTGCTTGTTGTAATGTGGCTCTTACCAGAAACCGAAGATGTCCTGATGTAGTGTGCATTAATTCCCTTTTTCATTTTTCCAAGCCGGCAACTGTCAGAGTAGGCTAGATCTCCATGTTGACTGTTGTTGTTGTGTTGGTGCTTAAGTTGTGTCACATGTCTACATGCACGTGTCATTAATGAATTATATAACACCAAAAAGCGAGGAGCGGTAGGTTGTGGGGGGCCTGGAGTCCCAATTCACCCGTTAAACTTCCCAGTAGGGCAATTTTGACGCACTTTCAAAGAAAGAAAAAGCCAAAGCGCAGAACAAACAAGTTTTCAGTCCCTTGTGGCGCGGGCCCTGTTTGTTGAATTAAGTCCACCAAATCAAAAGAAGATGCACACCTCCTACAAAAAGGGGCATTTTCAAATTACAACAATGGGCCATCACCTGGCAGATGGCTTTTAACGTAAAAAAGTGCAAAATGCTCCGTATAAGCCTTAAAAAAACTAAAAAGATCAACTTCGAGTACAAAATGTTCCAGTCATCAGCCTCACAGGAAAACGATGCTTCTGTTCTGACGAAGTTTTTAAATCAGCCAAATCTATATTTGATGATGGAAATATATCTAAATTAAATTTGTACAGCTTGGAGGAGACTACGTCTGAACAGGGACGTAACTATTGGTGGGGGGGTTTGGGGGGGTGTTTCACCCCCCCAATCCTGAAAAACAGCATTTTGCAGGGCAAAGCAGAAGGAATTAGTAGTTTTCGAAGGGCAAAAGAGATTAGAAATCAAGTTTCACAAAATATCTTAATTCATTTTACTTTCTTATCAAATCCAAAACATATGTTAGTTTTTCCGATTTGTTGTGGTATTGTAAAGTGAGTTTCTTATTTCCGTGCCCCTCGCGAAGAAAAAGTGACACTGCTTGGATAAACGGTATCGCATCATGGCATAAAATGAAAAGTGGCAAGCTTGCTCAGCATTTTTCTTCTGAAGCACACCAAGCAGCATTGGCTGATTTTGCTAGGTTTTCAGTCGAACAAGGACATATTGACATTCAAACGAATAGGCATCTGAAGGACTTCATCATTCAGGAGAAGGCTGACGAAGAAAAATGCAAATCGATAATGAACATTTTGTTTGATATTGCTAGAACATTGGCAAGGCAAGGAATTGCTTTCAGAGGCTCCGCAGGAGACCAGAACGGCAATTTTGTCCAGTTTGTGAATCTTCTGTCCAGGCACTGTCTACAGATGAAAGAATGGCTTGATAGCAAACGATTGAAGCCTTTCAGTACGAAATACATGATTCTAGTTCACAAAATGAACTTTTAGAGATCTGGGGGGAGAATGTTAGAGAAAGAATAAAATATGACATTGAGTGTGCTAAAATGTTGTCGGTTTCGGCCGATACAACACCCGATGTTAGCAATAAGGATCAAATGGTTGTGGCTGCAAGATATATTGGTGAAAATGGAATTGCGCGCGAGAGAGTCGTGGAAATGAAAGAGTGCAATGACAAACATGGAGATAAGACAGCAGAATGTATTCTCAAGTGTCTGGAAGCAAATGAAATTAATGTGAATCATCTCTGCTTCCAAACATACGATTTCGTAAATAATATGTCTGGGAGAATTGCAGGGGCACAGAGGGTTCTACAAGATATTCTTGAAAGACCAGTCCCGTACATTCCATGTCAAGGGCATCGATCTAATACTTTCAAAGAGCATTGTGCAAAACAAAGTGCCATAATTACGTCGATATACAATAATCTTCAAGATCTATATGTTTTCTTCAGTGCCAGCTCCAAACGAAACAAAATTTACAATAAAAAAGTTCAAGAAGTTGATGAGTACTCCTTGAAACTCCGCAACATGTCTAAAACGATATGGGTCTACTCTTCAGAGTCGATAGAAGCAGTGTGGCGAAGTTTACAAAGCATACTCAAAGCAATTGAAAAAGTTGTCAGTGACGACAGCACAGAAATGAAGGGTAAAAGTGACTTGACTTTCTTTTTGCATTGATTTTCATGAGATTAATTATGAAGAAAACAAAGATTTTGACGATGCAACTCCAAGCAGAAGAGCTTAACATCCTAGATGCGATGAAGTTAATTGAAGCAACAGTAGAAAATCTTAAGAAGATTCGCATTGATAACAAGGCTATGGATGAAGAGTTGGATGCTCTAAACGAGTGCGCTAAACAGCATGGAATAGATTCAGCGGCTGAGTTTAGTGGAAATATCGACTTAGGTTGCAGCCAAGAAAGATTGACAACGGTCCAGAAAGATCAGCGGAATTTAAATTTAATTCCTTCTACAGAACAGAAATGTGTGTTGTTCTCGATTCTCTGATAGCAGAGTATGGTGAAAATATCAAGGCATGCTTAAAAAAAATTGAGCCATTGGCAATGGCGTTGCAGCCACCACTCAAAACGATAAACCCAGAAACAGTCCACGATCTTTGAAAGCTTTTCCCACCAGGCTTTCATATTGAAGCAGGGGCTATATTATGTGAGCTAGATGTTTTTAAGTCAATGATTGAACAGCAACAGATCCAGCCAACTTCCGTCAAAGAGGCTGCCAAATTTTCATATGAAAACAGACGACTTTTCCCAACGGTTTACAAATGCTACAGCCTTCTTCTTACAGCACCTGTGTCTGTGGCTAAAGACGAGCGAACCTTTAGCAAACTTAAGATTGTTAAAAATTTGCTGCGATCAAGGATGAAAGATGAACGATTGAATGATCTCATTCTACTTGCTTGTGAGAAAGACCTAACAGACACTATCCCACTTGATAAAGTATTAAAAGCATGGCATGAAAAAAATGAGAAGAATTTCAATTAAGTAAATTAGTGTGAAAGTAGACTAATTATTGACTTTTTTTATTGCGATTGTTGGTTTGTGTTGCTTTTTGAAAATAATACATGTACTTATGTAATATATGCATAAGTACAGTACATCTATACTTGTTTTACAGGAAAAATTTTGCAGGGCAATAGTGTTTACACCCCCCCAAAAAATTAGTGAAGTGACGTCCCTGCGTCTGAACTTTACCTTGGAGTTATAATAGATAATAAGCTAAATTTTAATGAGCACGTAAATTACATCTCAAACAAAGTCACAAAATTGTTAAACCTATGTGGCCGAAACTTTTACATGTGTCCCCCAGATGTTAAAGCTACAGCATACAATGCAATTGTCCGTCCCCACCTAAATTACGCATCAGCATGTTGGAGTCAACATACAAAGAAGAACATTGACAAAATCGAAGCTGTCCAGAGACGAGCTGCAAAGTTTATATTAGATTATCACGTTTATGGCACAGACGCTCAGTTGACACAGAAAATGAAATCATTAAACTGGCTACCACTACAACACCAACACTGCATCCATGACCTTCAAATCTTCAATAAAATTCGAAACAACATGCTCAACATCTCGTTTCCAGAAATTGTCCTTTCCCCAACCAGAAATCCGCTCAAATATCAAACAATTCAATGCCTCCACTCTGAAGCTTTCAAAAGTCAATTCTTCGTTAGAAAAGCCTACCGTCAGAAATTACGAATTGCGTGAGAGAAGACAAATTCAAAGCATCAGTGACAGAATAGTTGTGTCCACGTCAGTGGGTGAGGGTGGCCTCCACCAACACCTGGACCCTAGTATAGACTTATTAGAGACAATTTTTACTCTTTCGTTAGCCTTTTGTTATCCCTTGTTTATGATTAACACCGCTTCCACTCTGGCAATAGCCAACCTTTGCTTGGATTTGTTGAACCAAAACCAAATGCAACATTTTGTAGAAATCAACAAACTGGAGCACTTGGTGGAAATGGTATTAATCCTACTCCTGAGTTAGTTTTCCTTTCTTTTTTTTAATGCTCCTTGAGTAAATGCTCCAGATTGGTTGTAAAGCCTTTAGGAGTTAACGATTGAAGAAGTACTGAAAGTTGTTTAAAGGCCTTTAGATAAATAATAAGCTACATTTTTTAACATGAAAACAATACTAACAAGATAACGAAGCTTGCAAATATTTGTCGACGCAGACCGAAAAAAATTAAAAATTAAATTAAAAGCACATAAAAAGGATGACGGGGAATTTTTAGAAAGCACAATAAGCAACTTGCTGCAAAACAATTTCAAAGATGCAAAACAGGACTTCTAAAGAAGATATTTTATTTCAAGGCAATGGACATTGATAGAAATGGACATAAATAATAGAAAGAAGAACAATTTGCGAATAAATCGGTTATTTGTTTCATGCTATATTTTAACTACTACGCTGGATGGACACAAGTTGTTATTTCTCTGCTGTGGAAGCTAAGGTGTTCACGTTTTCCCTCTCCAGCTTATGAAGAATCTTTAGGGAAGTTTTGCACTTAAGAATATGGAAATTTTGTAAAAAATGTTGAAAATGAAAATCTAAATCCTTCCAAGAGCTCATCCTTGGTAACTTCTGAAACGCTAACCAATTCGAAATTAGAGCCATAGCTCATTGGAACGTCATATATTCCCTAATTGCGTTTATTTAGAACTAAAAAAGAATTTAACAGGTTTCTCCGTTATGCTATGAAAGCATTATTGATTGTATATTTAGCTATATCTGCTTACAAAAATAAAAATATTTTGAAAAGTTACTTCAATGAAGAGGCAAACTCCCCCCCCCCCTTCTCCTCTCTCTCTCTCTCTCTCTCTCTCTCTCTCTCTCTCTCTCTCTCTCTCTCTTTCTTTTTCTTTTATTACCACTGAACAAATAGTTTCAAGTGTATGCTTCTTGCATAGTTTCAAGACATGCTGCATATATTAGGCGGTTTGAAATGAGAAAATACTTCGAACTTCAAGATTTTATTCAACGGATTCATCTAGCTTGAAATGTTCATATGGTTGTTGCATTCACCTTATGCTGTTTGAATGTCGATATTTCACAGAATAAGGCCATTCCCCATCCGATTTAATATAAGTTATCTACACCCCTGGCTAAAATGTTTGACTGCCAACACAATTCACCTCCATCTTACAAAAGATCAATGCAAGCAATTTAGACGAAATTTTTGTCTTTTTTAATCTCCTTCAGTGGCGGATTTAAGGGGGGGCAACTAGGGGCAGTTGCCCCTCCCTCAACGAGTTGAAGCAAGTCTGGCGCCCCTTTTTTGGAAATTGTGCGCCCTTTTATGAAAAATGAGAATCAGATTAAAAAGGTTCTTGGACCGATAGGTTAATTTGCTTCAAGGATTACCTCAAAGTTATGTTGTTCATTCTGAAAAGGTATCTGAAATTGTTGTATACAGCGTACTCTCGTAACCAATTTTTGAAAATTTTTCAGCGCCCCCACTACCAACTGCTCCTCCTTCAAATTTACTCTGGATCCACCCCTGAACTCCTTCACTATCAGATGTTGAATTGTTGAACTATATTTGTATTAATGTGATTAATTAATGGTTAAGGACTGCTTTTACAATGTAACCGTCACAAATAATATTACCGTTTTAACGTTTAAATTGTTATGATACGTCGCCGATTATGGCCTGCAAGCATGAGATGCAGTGTGCTCTAGTGTCCTCTTGAGTTTCGATTCATTCCGTTTAACCCAAGGGATTTATGGTAGCTGTTGGTAGCTAAGAGAAAAACGAGTCATGCCTTAACTTGAATTCAATGAAGATTAACTTTGGCATTCATTCCGACCTTCTTTTCCCCCGTTTGCCTCTAGGAGGCTAAATCCAGTTGGAGAGGTAAGCATCTTAGAAAGACTTTGCACCGACGCATTTTGCTGCACATTCAAATTTCCTATTGGTTGGAATACACAAAAGACCAATTGCTACGTATCCAATTGACAACGCAAGGTTAATTCTCAATGTTATTAAAATCATATACGCGACGTAGAGCCTACTATTCTTCATAGCCTCCTCTCCGCATCGAGGCTTGCTATGCATGCACAGCTCGTTACGTTCTGACTAGAGATGTATTCTTATGGGCTAGGAGGCTTGAAGAACTCAAATCGGAGTTCACCGAGTTTTTTTCAATTAGGATTTAACTCTCAAAAATTTACTGACGGTACATAGTACCTTTTATAGGACCCAGGAGATACTCCGGATTGTTCCTGGCTTAGATTCTCCTCAGAGAACTTTTACAGAAAATAATTCTTTACAAACTTTATACCAGAAAGATAGCTTGCACTTGAAATTTCAGACTTTAACAATGAATTCAAGATTGAGAAAAAACCACGAATAATGCAAAATTGTATTCATGAAGAAACTTAGCATTTCATGAAGCCCAAAAATATTTCATGAAGCCTAAGTTAAAACCCCCAAGATACAATGCGAGCATTTTTGTCAAGAATACAGTCATATACCTCTAGACTGATCGAATTCATATAAAAAAGATTTTTATCGAGCAGCTTTATTCATCTCCTTTTTCCTCCATAGAAATATTCGAATAATTAGCATCTTCATCAAACTTAACAAACTTTATCGCTTATTTACTAGAATTGGACAATACTGAATAGAATATCTCAACCAGTTTCATACAATGCAATCTAAAAATGTATAAAAGCTAAATTTACATTATATGCGACCCAGAAAAAGCAAGCTTATCGTGCCTGGGCCGCTTCAATTAAAATTCTAATGCAAAATAAACAGAAGCGAATGCAGGCTAAAAGCAGTATAACAAACGTATGGGTATAGGATAGAATTAAAAGATTTTTATTATACAGCATACAAAATTCATTAGATTATGTCAAATCAAAAGATTTTAATAATAAAGCATATGAAATCCATTAAATGATATGAAATGATAGTTCTTATTATACAGCATAATAAACTTGATCACAGCAGGTTAACACAATAATACAATGTTATCACAAGTCACACGGATATGACGCTGTAATATGTGAAATGATGTAATTGGCAATGCTAAGATGAATAACCAGCAGAATAGGTTGAACGTAAAGGGATAAGGAGATAAGAATGTATTTATAAACTCATCACAATCAATAGCGGCCTTGTGTAGATCGATTGTTTATCGTCTACTTAACAAGAAGCAAGAACAGGTTCAAAATCTGCAAGGCTTTCTTATTTTGTAACCACTTGGTGAATTTCTAGGATCCGTGAGGCATGATTTCAGACTCATTGGTAAGGTGACTTAGCCAAACTTATTCCGCAGATTAATAATTCATTGCAAGAGAATCAAACAACCTGTCGACATCCCCTTCTTCATTGCTCTGCTATAGCAAATGAATCACAATTTGAAACCTATCGAACTTTCAAACTACGTAGATGACTTTATGCAGCATGGACGTCGTTAAAAGATCGATAAACTTTCCATTGGTTTCTCATTAGATGTCTTGAAGTAGAAGAACAACCGTATCTTCCTACAGTCAGTACAGAAAGCTAATGACCGAACAAATGGATCTAAAAGAAAATAATTGAGAACTTGGAGGAAGCTACATGAATTGATGAAACTCTCAAAATAAGCTCGGTTTTCATGTTACGTCAATTCATTTCATAATACAACAGGATTTGAAGGATTAATGCAAAGTTAAAGATTTTCTTTAACGGCAAACAACACTGCTAAATTCAAGATATATTTCTGTGTCGTTTCAATTGATTTGCACTTTGAAGATTGATTTTCTAAGGAGTCATCTTCCTTGAATAGCAAACTAGATATTCCAATTGATTTGCACTTTGAAGATTGATTTCCTTAGGAGTCATCTTCCTGGAATAGCAAACTAGATCAAGCAAATTGAATAAAAATGCTTCAAAGAGTCATGGAGTAAGCTGATCGCGTGCCAGTCATTATGCCTCTTTTAGGGAAGAGTTCAAGAGACGTATTGCCACCTATAAAGAATCCAGTTTTCAGCCTAACTGAGCGAAATGCTGTGACTATAACGGAGCAGACAGACTCAACTAAGGATGAAGGCAAACAGGTATGCAGTTAAATGCTAGTTTGTTGATTCAAGTCGGCCCTGAATTTGGCTATGTAACTGCAAAATGGGATATTATGGAAAATATATTGACCACGGATGATATTAGTTGTATGTCGTCCTAAATCTAAAGGCAAGGTTATAATACGAGAAAAGGGGCTGATTATCCAGATGAGAAAAGATGACTCGTATTATCCAGAAAAGGGGCTGAGTTTAGATATGATGAAGCAGCTATTTTATTTACTATGGTTACAGTTGCGAAGCAGACGGATCAGCTGACTAATAAGAACGATCAAATCAAGTTGTGCTTGGGACAATGTCACATTTTGCAATTCCATATCTAAAAAAAGTTTGATGTATATAGGTTAAATAATATAAGGTTTAATAGTATACAATTATCGTATAAGCTTATATTTATGCAATCTGAGTCAGCTGCAAAATTTTTTCTGATTGTTTGTTGAAAAATATAATTTAACATGTGGCCATATTGTCTTTCAGCCGATTGAGAAAAATTCGAAAGCACAGAAGAATGGTCGATTTTCAGGGTTCGGTAATCCCTTTAAAAGAAGACCTACTTCGACTGGGTCAACAGCTTCAGCAGCCTCATCTAACACAATATCAGGGGGAGATGAGCGGATACCATCAGCGCAGAACAAGACGGAAAGCGGAAGAGCCGATGCGGGTCCTAAGCATCTTTCGCTTGATAGCGCTCAGAGCAAACTTGTGGTTGATAATCGTAGATCTCCGAGGCAACGAGTTGCCACCCCTTTGGAAAATGATAAATTCAAAAATGCGGGCGGCAATTCTGAAGTTACTCATTTGCAAGTTGGGAAACAGAATGTTCCCTCTTCTTCACCCGCAACAAGTCCTAGGCCTTGCAGTGTCAACACTATTGAAGATCTAGGGTTAGCCTCTTGATTATTTGCTCTTTAACTGCTAAAGTAATCAAAAAATAGAGTTATACCACAATTTAAATGGAACTTCAACGATTCTCGGGAGTAAAGAAAGTTACGAACACATTTGAAATTTTCCATGTCTTGAATGATGTCTTGAAACGTGTCCAATTTAAATCGTCATAATTCTCCACTAAATTTTAAAAAAATGGCGCAATGTTGACAGAGTAAGCAATTTGTTTTAAAACTGGAATAGGATCTTAAAATTGATTTCTATAATGATTTGAAATTGAAAATGAAATTAAAATAAGATTTCTCAGAGTTTTGTTTAAGCCTGTCTGAAACTATCGACAGACATTAAGTATGCTATGTCATTCCTCATTCTGTTTCTCATCCCATTGCAAGAGCACATTTGTTGAAATGCATATTTTTCCAAATTATAGCGAGATTATAACCAACGCAAGAGCGAACGATAATTACAGCGAAATCGAAAGCTTTCTCACCTCAACATTTGAAACATTTGCTGCAATAAACAAGAGATTTCAGGTAAATATTTGTTTAAATCGCTTGTTTTAATTAATGTTTGATTCATGGATCAAAAATTTTATTGTGATTTTATGTGAACCAAGCTGTAGGATACTGTTCGTGCTATTTCGAGTGAATCTAATCTAGACATGGAACAACATATAAATTTGCTAGCTAAATATTGTTTTATTTGTTTTACACTATATTATTCTACTATTATATAGCAAAAGAATTTTTTCATGCAGACAGCAACGTAAAATAGTAAGAATAAACAAATACTTTGTTTGTTAAATTTTAAAGTTTAAGATGAGCTTCTCAAAGCAAAATGAAAATGAAAAATGTGTATTTGCAGAAGGGAGATTATCAGGAACGCCGGAGAGGGGAGCACGGGGCTCAACCACTCCAGTTGCCTTTTGATAGAATAGGCAAGGGGGGCCAAAGTCTCCCTTTCATAGAAGTGCCCTTGTGCTGTTTCTAATCATTAAAAGATTCATATATAATTATGACTGTACTGCCTTACTCAAGTCAACATTTCTGAATAATTGCGAAGAAACCTCTTATGACAAAAGTTAGCTGATTTTCAAGATACCTTTAAATAAGATCGAAACAAAACGACAATTACGAAAGAATGGTCGGTAGCTAGGAATTATTTTTCAAATGTCATTTTACTCAAGACTGCCCCTCTTGCCCCTCGGTTGTTCCGGCTTCCCTAGAGATATTTGTCATGCTATGTGCTCCCGAGTTTCAATGTTGTTAAGACAGAACTGTACACGGTTTTATATGTACAACAGGAGGTTTCTAATACTAGGTATCAGATCTGAGTTTGACTCTTACTAAGCATATCATACATTCGACAAAAAAACACAATCCTTTAAGGCTGAAAGTATTAAATTATTTCCCTTTTGGTTTGTAAAAATTATAATTTTGTGAAGATAATAGTTGTATCACAAAACGAGTGTTAAGATAGGCACATTAAAATGATACCTGTATTTCTATATTAAAGGATCAAAGCACTCAAGAAAACATAGACCCATATAACACAGCAATCAACTATGACTTCATGGAATATGTTTACGAGTCTATTCGCCACTTTGTAAGTAGCTTTTGCTTCTTAATATTTGCTCTCCATTTCGTTCCGCATACAGCCAGATTTATCAATTTTTCACTGCCTTTGCTATCTTCTATATTGGTGAATACATAGTCTACTTTATCACAATCGTTTGTAGCACTCATTTGCTCAACTTTTGAAGGTAATTCCTTTCAATTTCATAAAACTGTATTCAAGTATGTAGCCTTTTTCACGTAAATTTATTTAAATCGTATCGAAAAATAACGTATACTTTCTTTTCAGCCAAAAGACCAGCAAAAACTCGCCTTAAGATCAATCATCAATTGCTTGTTGAAAGATGCAAAAAGGTAAACTTGATATTTCTTTTTACAACACTGAATGAAAGGTGAAGCAAGATTGCAAATCCATTTTGCTTTTCTGAATCGCGAAATTGACGTCATATTACAGGTGTTCAAAAGAAAAATATTCCGTTATCAAGGAGTGAAGCTTGAATTGGCTCTTCGTGAAGTTTCTAATAAACGCCTTTTGCTTTCATCTAGGCCTGGGAACAATGACGACTTAAGAGCTTTGCTTATACTCTTAATGGTAAGTATTTAATCTTTCAAAAATATATCAGATCGATGTAAGTTGAAAAGTGGGGAGCTATGTCCGTTGGCCCTGTCGTTCTCGTAGACTATGTTAATCTTTGCTCGCTACTTGATGAAAAAGTTTGTTATTTTTCCATCTGCTGAACATTAAAGCTAGTTTGAATTTCATATAGTTCCTGCCATGAATTCTGTTTTTCATTGACAGAATCCTCAATTCTTTGACGTTTCGACCTATACAATATTTGCTCATCTATTGCGACATATCTGCACGCTGCCAGATGCTGATCAAAGGACGATCCTCTACTGGTTTTACAAGTAAGTCATCGATTTGAATTTAGCTAAATATTTCAGAGTTTCCCTTAGCTTGTGATCTGTAGTTTGTAATCTGCCAGCTAGTGCCATCGTTGTAGTAAGCCCTTATGAATTCCTTTCATTTCAGAGTGCCTGTCGAGCAATTCAAGAGGATGATAAAGTCTATCCACCAGGTACATAAAGAGTTGCTCTGCACCCTTATCATCATCTTCTTGTTTAATACCTTTTTTAGTACCCTTTTATATCATCTGCTTTTTCAAAATAAAACTGGGATAATCGCATTTTTTTCATTATCCGTCTTACACTTTGTCGAAGTGCGACAATTATGAGACTGTCTAAGTGGGGGTTGTAACCGTTATAAAGCCCATAAAGATCTGGTCATAAAGATCATCGGGCATTGATTTTGGTTTAAGGAGAATATAATTTTTGCTGATGCTTGATGTTCTTATTGTTTTGAATAAATAGAAAATCGAAAGATTTTAATGTTGTCCTTATTTGAACATTGATTTTTCTTCAACAACAGAATTTGAAGTTCAATCAATTGTCACTAAGTAACAGTTTTGCATGACATTTTCATTCCCACAGTTGATTTGCTGATAAAGTTTCTATAATCTTTATCACCGGAGGTAATTGTGGAAAAAATGCTTTTTTCTTCTAATCGTTCATCTAAGGCTTGACATGCTTGTATTTCTCTGAGAAATTGAGTCTCAGAGACTTTATAAAGAATGTTTTCGTAAAAAAAAGTTTACGTTATGTTGGTCCTATGGCCTTTGTTAAATGGCTATTAAAATGGATTCATTAAGAGACTTTTGCTTCTTCAGTTTGTCGCTCAAAGATTGTTTCCAACAAATGTCAGTGAGATGCCTCCTGTTGAGAAATGCAGATGGTGGATCCAAACTGCAGTGAAAGTCTTGGCTTTGTTACGTAAGTTCAATTTCAGGCAGATGTACATAGCTGAGATTACTAATTTTGACAGTTAAAAACACAAGTTAAGTACAATGATTCTTCATGATGAATCTTTCTAATGTAAAACGAATCTGAAAATGCGATTTTTATTGTCTGGATAGATTCTGCAAATTGGGTCATACATCCACCTGTTGTCGACCACGCTTTCTTTTATTGTGATGAACTGAACAGAATGGATTTGATGAAAGAATACGACACTTGGCAACGGCAAACTGGGTAACTAAATCATTGATTACCGATCACTTGCTATTTTAAATAAGCTCAAAGCATGTTAAAGATCTATATCGTGGCTTTTTTATTCTCCTCCTGACAATCATTAATCCAAATAGTAAAATGTATCATTCACTCTTTTTTATAAGAACACATTTTACAAGAACACTGAGGCTCGGTTTGCCTGAACAATGATAAAAAGGATAGAACATGCTCAGCCCCAGATGAGAAATTTTCAAAAAAAAACAATTCACATTTTGAAATTTATGTCACGTCAACAGAACAATACTATGCAATTTATAAACATGAAAACAATTTATTTTTAAACTTTATCCAGTAAAACGTCTTAGAAATTATATACAGTATATAGCCTATCAAATATTTGCAAAAAAATCACTTTTAAAATAGAACAATTTTAAGAACATCTGAGCCTAAAATTATCAAAAAGTTTAAAACATTGAGGCTCGGCAAAAATTATCTGGTTCTTATAAAAAAGAGTGCACATTTTTTTAATAGTAATCAAACGTATTTCCTTTCATGTAGGATTCGATACCATTTGAAAAAAATTCAGGTTGATTCCTTGATTTCTACATTTTTGAGGCAGCTGCACCCACCGTTGTTTGTATTCTGAATGGAAATTTAATGAAGCTGTACTTACTTGCGAAGGAGTAAGAAAAAACAGTGTACTAGCAACCCCGGTTAACTCAAACAACGATGTCAACAGAAACATTTCAAAAGCGTAGTTTTAATTTGTAGAAGTGTACAGATTTCATCGACTGTAGACATTTTGTCATTATGCTGATCAATCTAAAGGATAAATAGATATGTGCCTTTTCCCAGTGCTCTATACACCGCTCAGTAAAAAGGGTGCCTATTTTTCAATCATTCTGCAAAGAAAATTTTTGAAGCTCTAAAGACCGTTTTCTCTACTTAAAAAATACTTTTGTGGGTCCAATGTCTGTAGTATCAAGGTGGGACGGTATAACCCATTTAGAAGGGGCTTATGCTGCATTTTTTCATTTTTCAGACGATTTTCATTCTGTCAGTATCCATTTTTGCTGAGCCTCCAGTCGAAACGCTTTGTGATGCAGAAAGACTCTGAGATGAAAATGTTGTTTGAAGCAAGGGTATGCTGCCATTTATTAACAGACTAGCACCAATAATTAGCCGATGTTACAATGTTTCAACACAACGACAAAAATAAAACTAATATGACTAATTAAAAAGAATTTATAGATAAAAAGCTGACATGTTAAAGAACTAAAATTACAGTTGTATGAAAGCAATGAGATACAAGAGCTGGATAAGCAGCACTACGTTCTTATGATAAATTTCACGCTTTTTTAATTATTAGCTTGCGGTTGTTTTCCATAAGGCATTACAATAAGTTAGGTTAGATTTTTTACAACTGTTTGCAAGTCGCTTTTCTCATTTGCCGTTATTTATTCTCGTGTCATTTAATTTTGTGTTAAAAGATACTTTTCAATATACAGGAGAGCATTGTAAAGCATGTGAAGCGAAGGGAAGTGCCGAATATGGGAATGTTGTTTCTGAACCTAAAAGTGCGTAGATCGCATCTGGTGTCAGATTCCCTCGATGAGGTATATGATGTATTTTGCGTTAGCAACTGCTAGCATAGCTCCACCATTGTGTCTTCTTCTCCTTGAAGGTCAGGTCAGCGGAACAGATTATCTGATTAAGAGGCTGAGTACTTAGGCTAGAGGTTAAGATGTTAGAGTAGCTGGAATTGTGTCGTTATTCAGTTTAGTCCCGAAACAATTGACTCTGTTTTTCTTTAACAATTCATAAACAGATGGGGGAAGAGAACTAACAGGGACCAACTCTTAAGCAGATGAAGCACCAACTTTCTGCCTTTAAACAGATTTACTCAAAGCTGGGCTAAATATTTCCATCTGTAGTCATGTTTTCTGAGACTTTTTTATCAACAGTGCATTTAGTGTCAAAGTAGATTATTCATAGGTTGTTGCTTCGTATCAATCTCGTGTTAGCTGAATCAATCTTGATTTCATTTTTCTTCCTTCGATCTGTATAGCAACTTCATTGTTTACTCTTCTTTACGATCGACCTTTTGTAGATCGCAAGGAAGAAAAAAGACCTGAAGAAAAAGCTGCGGGTCTCTTTTGAAGGAGAGCCAGGCCTCGATTTGGGAGGACTGACAAAAGAATGGTTTCTTCTGCTTATCAGGAAAATATTTAGGGAAGAGTATGGTATGGAGACTCGAATTCATTTACTTTACGTGCCTAAAACGTTTACTGGTTATCTACAAAGCCAACAACTTGCGTTGAAATTTTTTTCCAGTGCAAATATTTCAAAATAACCCAAAATTTTCAAAGACTTATCCATTGTATGTCGTTACATTAAGTGCCAGCCATAGTTTGTCAGTTATTCTAGAAATTTCTTTTGTTGTGTCATTTTCATCAACATTACTTCAATATAACAAGATTCATTTTTCAGGGATGTTTACTTACAACGCAAAGACACGAATCTGGTGGTTCAACAGCGCCAGCATCGATACTGAACACGAATTCAATCTACTCGGTGTCGTATCTTTTCTAACATATAAATAGAGAATTTTAATGGACAAGAATGTCTTTGAAAACCAAGGTCAATTTACATTGGTCTTAGTTAGTATGTTTCGGCCGGTTTATCTTATCAAAAGTTGAGGTGCCATGAGGACAAGGGAAGAATTTCAATCGGTTCTGTGGACACATGTCCGAAATTAATAAAAATTTGCTGGGTTCAGATAATCATGTTTTGCTATTTGAAAGAAGCACTGTAATGATCTGGCATTGAAATGATGCAAAAGGCACTATTCATTATTGCAAACAGGGCTTTGTCTTAAAAATGTTTGTTAGCAAATAGTCTCTTTCTCCTTTTCCTTAAATCTGCAAAGTTGATGGGCCTGGCAGTTTACAACAGCATCAACCTCGATATCCGGCTGCCTCTTTGCTGCTACAAAAAATTGCTTAGCCCCGCTGTTGTGCCGTTCCAGAATCCACAAGCTCCTGTGGGAATAGCACAACTTGGCCTCCATGATCTTAGTGACGTCAACCCGGTAAGTTTCAGCCCCGTTGGCAGGTTGTCTTTTCGAGGGAAAAGAGGTCATAACAAGTCATTCTAATTCAGATATTGTATAGGCTCATTACTGCATATTACACCACACGATGACATTGTATGTAAATACATCATGTATTAAACATACATATTCTCAATTTAATCCTGCATCCAAGGGAAACGGAATCTTTGCCTGCAATACAGTTATATTGTCAATTATAATTGAAATATAGTATGTATTAAATCAATTTTCATACACAGTAGTGTGACAAGACATCACAGCTAATTGTCGTTCTTTCATTACTAGGAACTTGCCCATGGCCTGAAAGAGCTTGTATCCTACGAAGGAGACGTGGAGAATGATTTATGTCAAACATTCCAGGTTCGTAAAAATTTGCATCAACCCTTTAGGTACTATTGCAAAGAGGATAAAGCAAGATTTCATATTGAAGTGAAAAAAGGATATTTAGGCCAAGAAATAGCTAGAATTATAATAAAAGTGAAATAAACAGAGACCATACACAGTCGAAAAATTAAAATCTTAGGCAAGCCTCACTTTCCAACGATGCGTTTAAAGTATTAATTGACTCAGTTGACTGATGTTAGTCTGTTTCAGGATTGTTTTAAAAGACCACCCTTTTTTAGATTTCCTACAAAAGTTTTGGGGATGTAGTTACTAAAGAATTGAAAAGAAACGGAGCACAGATTCCTGTGACGAAAGAGAACAGAGACGGTATATCGAAAGATTTGTTTTTTTAACCATTAGATTTTGTATTTTCATGTTTTACTGTTTTATATCACTTATAAGCGTACGGGACGGGGGGAGCTTAAGCCCCCCTCCCCCCCCCTAGATACGGGCAGCCGATTTTGTCGGGCAAAATTCAGGCAGGAGCCTTCTGCTCAAAAATCTATGAGATGGAAAAATCAAGTGGTCGTAATCGCGAGAGCTTTCGGAAGTAATGGAATATGCAACAGCCCATTCAGTGCTTGAAAATATTGTCGAAGAATTGAAAGAAAGCGGCTGTAATGATGTCATAATTGTCAGTTTGTGTCAGTTTGTGTCAGTTTGTGTCAGTTTGTGTCAGTTTGTGTCAGTTTGTGTCAGTTTGTGTCAGTTTGTGTCAGTTTGTGTCAGTTTGTGTCAGTTTGTGTCAGTTTGTGTCAGTTTGTGTCAGTTTGTGTCAGTTTGTGTCAGTTTGTGTCAGTTTGTGTCAGTTTGTGTCCGTTTGTGTCAGTTTGTGTCAGTTTGTGTCAGTTTGTGTCAGTTTTGTGAAACTTTGTGTTAGAGTATACTCCGTAAAAAATTAGGCGTTATTATTTTTCGGACAAAAAAATTTCAGCCCCTAGCAAAAAAATTCACCCCGTACGCCTATGATCTCACTCCTTAGGTGGTTGCCCTTGACTAGCTTTGAAGTTTGTCGTTGCATGCTTTGGGAGAATCCCCTTGCAAATCCTTTGATCGATCCTTGCTCTGATTCAAGGAATAAACTTTTATTAAGCAGATTATCACTTTTGTTTTGAATCGAAGTACAATTGCTTGTAAAACTCTGTTTCACATTTTCTTTAGAATACGTGAAGCTGTACGTCAACTACATTCTAAACAAGTCCATTTACAAGCAGTTTTATGCTTTCTACCACGGATTCCACAGTGTCTGTGCCTCAAATGCATTAATTGTAAGTCGTGAGACTTGATTCATTATCTGCTGCTAATGGTAAACGGCTGGTCATATCAAGTAACGTATTCAAGCAAAGGCCATTTGTAAATTCTCTTTTCATAGTGCAAGTTCAAACTATCATATAAAAAAGCATACTAGATTCATTTTTATTCAAAATTCCTGCAAGATATTTCTTACACAATGTAATTATTACAAGGTTTAGTCATATGTAACAATATTTGACTTCATCCTTAGCTCTCTTAAAATCTATTAGCTTCATAGTCTAGGTTAACTGAAGAAGTACAATTCTCTTTTCATAATTATAACACAACCCTAGATAAATGTGAATTCATTTTATGATCAGCTTCTACGTCCAGAAGAGGTTGAAATGCTTGTTTGTGGCAATCCACACTTTGACATCGAGGCCCTGCAAAAAGTAACAGTCTACGATGGGTTTTCAAAAAACGATGCAATTATCAGGTATGAACTTTAGTGGATCTAACATCATGTCTGAGTATAGATTAAAACTTCATTAAAGCTTCAAAGTTGCCTAATTTCATCAATTGTTAGTCACTTATAAGTAAATAGCTTTGTATACCTCGAATCAGTCACGAGAAGCGATTTCTATCTAAACAGCAATATATTCGTACAGTCAAATACGTCACACATACGCGCTGAATGAAACTTGAAGCCCAATTTTGCTTCGAAAATTTTGACTTGATTTTTCATACCAAGGACCGAAACGTCGGAACAGGGCCACCAGGAGCAGGGTTGTAGTGGTAGGGGGCTCAGAGGGCTGATCCCCCTTGTTAACGCTGAAGAGTAGCCAATTTCTACTTTTGCAACATCTTGCAGAAGAACCATCTTGCAGAAGAACCCGCATGAGCCCACTCAACTTTTTCAGAAGTCCTTTTAAAACTTTTTGAAGACGTGCCCCTTTTCTGAGACATATTGCCTTTCCCAACCTCTGCACCATCAGCTTTGAAATACTTCTGGGTTCCCTGATTAAAGGTTATATTCTAATTTGTTATACTATGTGGTTTTATTGTTTACAAAACAACGCTTACTTTTTGCAGGCGATTTTGGGAGGTGGTATGTGGATTCAATATACAGCTAAAGAAAAAACTTTTGCTCTTCACGACCGGCAGTGATCGAATTCCTGTTGGAGGAATGAACGAAATGAAATTTAAAATCACTCGCATGGAGGGCCAAAACGTCGACAAGATGTAAGTATAATCTGGTACATGAATTATTTTCAATGACGTCAAAATAAAGCAAAATTTAAACACATGTCAATCTTTTTATGAAGATCCATAACTATATCTAGTTTCTGCTAAAAGTGTTTGGTGAACCCTACAGTTAATGAAGAATTTTGCACAATTACAAGTCTTTAATCAACATAATGCCAAATCAACAGTAATCAGTTAGAAAAAATCAATTCTTTTATTGGCTAGATCTCGTCTAATTGTTAATATATTCAAATGATTTTCATATCAAGAGGTATTCCATGGCGTTCTTTTGGCCTATATTGTCAAAAGTGAAACATTGAGAAAAAATATTTTATGCATCACATTTTAAGCTTTATACGAGAGAAGGTTTGATTAAGGGGGATTTTACCAATATTTTTTATTTATTCATTTCTCTGTGATGAATCAACAATTTTTGCTACTTTTGTGAATTGTATTCACACATTTTTTCATACCGTATTTCTAACTTTATGCAATATTTTTTTTCTAATAGGCTGCCAATGGCACACACCTGCTTCAACCAAATCATTTTGCCCTCTTATAAAAGCCGGAAAACCTTGAAACAGAAACTGACAATAGCCATTTCAAACTCAGAGGGCTTCGGAATTGAGTGATGCAGTCCCCTTGAGATGCCCCCCTAAATTGGGCAGGAGGGGATGTTCCCCTAAAAGGAGGGGTGTCTTTCGAAAGGGCATATGTGATCCACTAAAACTTACCAAAAAAGACGGGCCAGGCTACACGCACCTTTCCATAAAACCAAACTCAAAATTAGTACTCTTGATCTTAATCTTAATCCTTTGTTGATCTTCTGCTAAAGTTTTCTTAAGTATTTTTAGGTGATACCGAAATAGGTAACTAATCGCATAAAAGAAAAAATTTCATCCCATCTTTATTCTAACCACTTTCCAACAGTTTCAAAAACCTTAGGTGATCACTAACTACTAAGGTTACTTTATATTTCCGCATCTTAGGGCTTTGAATCTTATACACAGTATCTTATAAAAATGGGTGAACACGGTCGATTTCAGGAGCTGTTTTTGGTGGATCCTTCACTTGTTTCGCTGTAAAGTATATAAAACATAGACCTATACAACAAATCGTGTGACAAATCCTTATAAAACAGAGTAGTCGGATGCATGTCTCCCGCGTACCAGCTGCAAAGGCCATTCCGTAGAGAACACACGACGACAACAACTGCTGGCATCGCTCGAACTGACAATAAATGCACATAATAATTTTGTCTTCAACCAAACTTCACACAAGGCTATTTTATCCCTAAAATATGCGAGATTTCCTCAAGATATTAAATCTTCCTACCCTTTGTAAGTTTTCTTGTTGATTTACGATTTCTGACCTGTGTGAAATAGGCCAATTCTTAGAGTTCTGAATCTGACTACTTACCTAGCGTTACTTTGCAAATAATACTTACTGACATGACTAAAGAGTATATAATAAATGTTCAACATCTTGACTGAGGGTTTCTCTAGAAAAAAATATGCAAGATTATCGGATACCAATTTTGCAAAGACACATGCAAAGAAGATGTAATATATATGTTGTTTATTTGTAAATATGCAATGAAGAATACCTTACTTTGTGGTATTTATCTTCCTCGCAAATTTCTGCTTTGCAGTATAATTTTAATTCTGTCTTCTGAAGTAATTTGCTCAAGAGAGACGATTAAGTGACTCCCCAAGTTTTTAAAGCTGCATCTGAAATAACAGTTTGTGACAGATAAGCAAAAATTGCTTTTGGAAAATTGTTTGTGTGAAAATTGCAAAAATTGCAAAAATATCGATGTTTATTTAGAAGAAAATGATTTTCCTGACCAATTTAAAAAGTTTGGTGATTTCCGATCGATTAGGGATGTAATATCATGTTATGGAATAAAAAAATTGTAGCATAATATTGTGAAAACTAGAACCTGTTGCAATGAAAATAAGTACCCTTAATTCATAGCTATCGTCATTAAGAAAATTTGTCTTTAGAATTTTAGAATTCTAACACCATAATCTTAAAGAATAAAATGAAATACGATAAAATTTGCAGAACCAGTTGAATCTGTTGCAAATCCACTGAGGTATGGCCACCAGATGGTAGCTAGCAAAAACCTTCAGCAAAAAGTTTCAGCAAAGATCGTCTCCTTATTCAGAGAACCAAAATTATGAACTTATTCATATCAGAGGAGCATAGATCATTGTTACATCGAAATTTTTCGTCCCAACTGTCTAACAATGCAAAGACTATTTTCCCACGTTCACCTAGACATCTGGCACTGCCTATCAATGAAGAATCCCATTCTAAAAATGTGAAGAAATTAAAAGTCATACCACTCGAGGGCTGCGACCATTAAAAGATGCGAATACAGGTGGGAATTCGCCGTTAAAATTCCCAATAGAATTAATGTCCAAAATAGCCGTCGGAAAGTCTACCTTGGGAATTTTGATAAAAACCTAGAGAGTATTTGTGACCGTTTTAAAAAAAAACCAATCAAAGGACATTGAATTCGGCTGCTCTTTCGCGATACAAAGAAAAAGAGTCAACAAATATCTATTCACAGATTTCATTGTAAAGTAATGTTCTGATTTCCATTTAAGCCAGGAAACTTTGGCAGGGCAACACCCTTAATTAGCCTCTAACTTCTGAAGTTGAAGATATTACCTTCTTAAAACAAAATATTAAAAGTTTCGATATTTACAACGCACAAAAAGAAGCAGTATGTACCCATAATTTCAAAAGCGAAATAAACTTCAAATAATCTAAAGGGAACATCTACATCCGATTGGGAAACAAGGCTGTGCCTGTATATCGTGAGGTTTCCCTCAGCAGAGGCATGGGCTGCTTCAGGAAGATGTTGTGAGAATATGTTTGCGAGACAATATTTTAAATGAAGAATTTCATCAATGTGTGTAGAATATAGACAAAAAACGAACAGGTTTTTTGCAAATGGCCGGTTAAGTTTCTCGAAAAGACATTCTTGTATCAAAGTTGACGTCGCATGCATCATTTCCTTTTAAATTTCTCCTGGACATAAATGTGTGGTTGAGATAAGCCCTTTTGTCTGCGTAAATGCTGCCTGGGTTCTTTTGAGGTCATGTTGATAACAGAATTCAAAAAATAAGATTGCAGCTGAAACCCATAAGTGGATTGCTTAAAAATCATCGAAGAGTCGATAAATATATTAATTGGCTTAAGTGGTTCTGACCCAAAAGACCAGTAGGCTAACGGGTTCTCTCTTAGAGATAAAAAAAGCAAAGACTTGAGATGGAAAATAACCCAGTTTTTGTTTGAAAGGAACCAGAATCGAGACCGAAATTGAGACCCTCTGAAACCCTCACCAATTTACTTCCGACTTGTCAGGACAGGATCTGGAATCCGCAAAGAGCCCCTACCTCGTTCCAGTGTGATGCTTCGCAACAAACAAGTGAACGGCGGGAACTTAAAATGGTAGCTGTTGTTGTTGTTATGGTGAGTTGTTGTGGTAAATAATTTAATTCATATCGCGAAGATGTGCACATGATTTGGGAACAGACAAAACCAGAAAATAAAGTATGTCTGCAAGTTCTAAAAGAAGACTTGAAGATGCTTTAATGGTTGGGAGAGAAATTGCTGCCAACGGCGATGAGGAACCAAGGTGACATTTTTAATGATTTGTGCATATCATATGTACGGCATCATCACATACCAACACTTGATGCAAAAGTTTGTTTAAGCTAGGCCTCGAGTTGTGTTACAATATATGCGAAAAATTTTTATCTTGTAACTACCTGTATCCTTCCGTGAACGATTTAAACAAACATCTTCTAAAGTACCTTCTGTGAATGTAAGTATTTTATTACTTGCACACTCATGAATATTTCATCAATGATAAAAAACTTCTCGCTTGTGTTCTTCACGGTTTCAATATCAAAGGAAAGGCTATAATAAACACCTTCTAGGAAGACACTTACTAAGGTATAATATTGGCTGTATTTTTCACATGCAGACACGTTAGCATTAGCGTCACTGTAACGTTTATCCATGTTTGATTGCTTACTAGGGAAGAAAAAAAAGGAATTGTTGAAAATGTACAGAAGTTTAAGCTTGGTGACGACAATGGTGTATTTAGTGTCCAGTTTGATAACTCTGGAGGAAAAGCTGCTACTGGCTTAGGGAGTGGGAGCATACAGGTATATTTCGTCTTCATATCATCTATTGACAACTATATTATATCCTTAATGTCTGTCAATATAAAATCATGTAAGGGCATGTAGCTGTAGTTTTATCAAGTCTGATCATTTTGTAGAAGTTAACAAGTCTGTTATCATTCTATGCCTGCAGAAGTGCAGGCATTAACATATTCCGTATATCGTGAATCAACATATAACCCTTAACAAACCTGTACATAATAACCATAAGTTTTTGTTAATTCAGTGGTGGCAATTATGGGGCTTTAGGGGGGCTTGGGCCCTCTTAATCAGCGATGTTATTGGAAAATTTGGGCTTTCATAAGATAATTGAAAACCCTTTAACATGTCGAAATTCTTTCAAGAAAAGGAATCGTTCTGAAAAGAAATTTTAAGCTAATCTAAAGGGCATTATTGCCAAATTTTCTACTCGCTTCACTCACAAGTGATCTACATTTTCCCTTTTTTTCCAGGAGCATCTTTAACCTCTCAGCGCCCTAATTAGCTATACATAACATAGCTGATTAAATATTAGCCAGTACTTAATAATCAATCAAACAATATATGACCAAAATCAAAACTGTTTGTGTATTGTATATTTAATTTCAATTCCGTAAAGATTACCCGAAATTTCCATCAGATTCTTCCGAATAAAAGTTATTTTTAAACATATTTCCCACTGATGAAAACAAGATAAAATGCTTAAAATGAATGTACTACTTGTCAAAAGTGTAATCGGTTGACATCTTTAATCATCAATTGCCTTAGATGAGATATCATTCTTGATATCAAAAATTATAAATGGATTGTTCTTCTTGCTACTTAATTATGGTATGGACAGCAAAGATTTCTAAAGGATCCTTTCAAAAACATCTTTTTTATCAAAATGCACAGTTTCTTAATTAGACATGATTCAAGATGTTATCTTGTTGGAAAATCGTAGGTCTGGGCCCCCCAAATTTAAGCCTGAATATCCGCCATTGGGTTAATGTACAATAGTAGTGTAGATGGATAGATAGAATGCATGCTGATCAACATATGTTTTATTGCTCTCAGAATGAATATTTTTTACAAGTTGCTATATCAAATTTATGTCTCCATTATATTAAAAAAATCAGCTTTCAAATAATTGATTCTGTTATATGCTCCATGCAATACAAAATTTTCAAAATTTTTATCAATTTATAAAGAAGGTGTATAAATAAACCAAGCACAAAAAAAATGTAAAAAAGTAAATATAATTTTTGCTCAATAACCCCATTTGCCAAAAATCTCAATCCAGCTTTGTGGCAATTTTTGGCTAGCCTATAAACTAGTATTTGGTTTTTTAGTTGAAAATTTTTGTGTATATTTTTACACTTTATTTGAAGAACTAACATTTGATATTGAAATTTTAATTAATTTTTTGATTAAATAATGATTGTTTTTCTCTTCATTAGCTATATTCAAGTTTGAAGCTGGAAAGGATTCGAAAATTACTGCCAGGATCTTTTATTGGGCTTCCAGTCATGAGTGTGAAATTTTACCCAACTACAACAAAAAACCTTTTGCTTGCAGCAGGTATGGAAAAGCAATTTTTGAAAGATCTATTAAACTTACCAAGGTGAAATACTAACACATTATTGAAAACAAAGCTTCATATTTTATTTGTTTTTCCAAACAGGTGCAGATGGTTCTATATCTGTCTGGGATACAGAAAAATTAGTTCATAATGAATCCATAGATGAGCCAGGGAATCAAATTGGTGCAATGGATTTCTCTAATGATGGGACATATTTTGCTACTGCTGGAAAAGTAACATATTGTAGCATGTATTTTGTAATACTCATGAAAATTAAACGATAATAGTATCATTTTTGTTAAGGAATTTCATTTAAACTTTTTTCGAATCTAAATTGGATAATAAATCATTATTTCCCATGTTTAGCATGTTTAGTATATTAAAGCCAGCCATGGATGCTATCTTTTCAATTTAATCAAATTTTAAGAAGTCTAACATCTTTGCTTTCTTTTATTTGATTTGTGACATGTTACCTATAAACGCTAAGAAAATTACATTTTGTTTTATCAGCAGCTATAACTTTCAAGGTAGGCCACACTAACTTAGTAATGAATAGCTCTTACGATTGTTTTCTTAGTCTCCCTGAGTGGAAATTTTCTCAGCATTCTCTATTTTCTGTTGCTCTGAGAATAGGTTTGTATTTAAATTAGTTTTTGTATGAATGGACAAACAATTTGTAGGCAAAGAAAACATTTTGAGACTCTACATTTTAGGACAAAAGTGTTCGGCTTTATGACAGTGAGACTTTGCAACTAAAGAAAAATTATTTTGGAGTAGATGTGCTTGAAATGGAAAGGTAAATGTTTTGAAGTGAATTCTACTAAGCATGTTCTACATCATATCAATTGATTTTTTGATGCATAAAGGCAATTCTTTTGTTTCTGTGCAATAAGATTTATTAAACTGTCCAGGTATTGTCAAGGAGCCACAAGAATATAAAGTGCCACCTTTAATGTGTGCTTTCATTTTTTGTATTGCTGCTTAATATTCAATAATGTTCCAATGCAATTTTGTTTAAGCTGCAGATCAGCAGCTATCAATTATTCTGTTAGGTTTTGTTGAATGGTTTATCCAGATTAAAGTGTAATTGTACACCATTGAATTTTAGGTCAAATTTCTAGGGAATATAAAATATTTATTGGTAGCCTTTGATTTTGTAAATTAGAGGATTATCAGCCTATTATATCATAAATAATATATAATGTGACTTTAGTACAGCAGACAAGAGAATTTTGCTTCTTTTTATCTATTTAATCTTTACTTTCCTTTATAGCCCAATGTATAATGAGCAATGTTTATTGTGACTATGATACATCATGCAACTGTATGTCCTTTATTTACTAACAAAGTGGTCATTATTTTGTCAATAAGATTATATATATTTGCATGTGTTCAGTTATTCCCTGTTTCTTGTTTATCATATTAAATTTTATACATTGTTAGCTTGTAAGGTTAAACCTATATTTTGGCCTTCACATTAATATTTCATCTACCTTTTTATAAGATGGTACTTTTTCAACTTCACCATATTTTTCTCATTTTCAGTGACGAGATTTCATCATCAGAATCAGGCCATAGTCGAAAAATTCTTGCTCTAAAATTTCATCCTGATGATAGAGATGTAATTTTGACAGCAGGTTGGGATCACACAGTAAAGGTTTGTAGCTTTGTTTAAGAAAATTACCATAAATAATGGCAATAGTAGTCTGTTACAAATTAAAATGATGGTGAATGATGCAGTGCCCCCCACCAACCCCCCCCACCACCAACTCCCCCCCCCCCCCCCACCACCCCCACTTCTGAAGGCCTTGGCATGAATAGGTTATTTTCATTTATACTTGCTGTTTTGTGTCCCAAGGAGAAGGGGCCTCTGTACACCATCTCAAACATGTTTACTTTCAATAGTATGTTAAGCGAAACTGATTTTAAGTTTCGTATTTCGGACAAAATTTCGGATTACAAACATTGGCAAAGGTGTTTGCGGAAATTGGTTTAAAATAGTTAATTTCTTGGGTTTTTAACATAGCAAATTCTTAAAAATCCTTGGTAGGAAAATGTTTTTAACAGCCAGTATTTGTTACAAGTTGTTTTTCACGCTTAAGTTTTTTGCTGTCAATGTAGGTTAGAATTATTTCCTCAGTGCAAAAAATTCTCTCTCTGTTTAAAGCCAACAGTCGGCAGTTTTTAATATACAAGGTTTTTGTGAGACGACTTAATTTTTCCTGTTTTGGTTAACCAAAAAGCATTTTTAGACAGTAAGAAAAAGAATAGTAAGTTGTACCTCTTTAAATTTTACAGCTGCTCTCCAAGGGTGGTGACAATTTATCATTTATTAATGTTGGTGTGTGTTGTTAACCAATTTTTATATTGTAATTAAGCGAAATATTGAAGTGGAAACATTGAAAACAACATGTCCAGTAGTAATATACATTTTATTTAGATCTTCTTTTATTAAAACCTCACAGCATAAAGTATTTCCATAATATTATCATTTTTTGCAAGTTTTTCAAGTTGACAAAATTCTCAAAAATTTCTAGCTTCATTCGAAATTTTTTTTTAGCTCTAACAGGGAGATAAATAACGACGATGCTTGAAAAAAGCCTCGCTATTTAAATGTTGTTTCGTTGTTTATGGGATGGTTGCAGGGCCATCGAGAGTCAACTCGAGCCCCAGGGTTTAACTTAAGATAGATAAAAGATACGTTTTATGCTATTTAGAAATGTTATTTTAAAGGGCCGTAGGGATTCCCCCATTTGCCTCCTGTCTCTTGATTACCCTCAGTAGGTGCATTTCAAGGTTTGTTTGGAGCATTTTCTGTAGAATTGTATTAGTTTTTTATTCAAATATGTTGATACAAGAAATAATTGGATAGTGTTTTGTTTATCTTAGATATGGGACATACGAACTGACGGTGTAGTACGAACAGTGAGAGGGCCTTTTGTATGTGGAGATGGGCTAGATGTCTTGGGTGATGAAATCCTTACAGGATCGTGGGTTGCACACCATTCTTTGCAGGTTTGTATCCCTTCGCAATGCATTTTCTGTAGCCAGTGTTTGCAACTAGCTACTATTGAACTTGGGGCGAACCTCTGTCTTTGAAACAATTAGGGTAATTATATGCATAATATTGAATATATTCTAAAATCATACTAAATTTTATCGCAGTTATATCATATATTGTGTGAATATATGTTATTTTAGTTCAAAGAATTTTATCCCATGATTTTAGTTCTAAACTTTGGAATCAAAAGGAGATTTATGCACGGAGGTATGACTCGTTAGTTTTGGGGGAAAATAGTTCTTCATAAGAATAGGATTTAGATTGTTGAAAGTTTTATATGCTTCAAGTAGTTTCCTTTGAGTTGCCGATTAGATCCTTACAGGAGGTTGTTCAGAATACACTAGTCGTACGTAACCCTGTCTGAAAATATGATTTTGTTTTCAGGTATGGGATTATGCAAGTGGTAAAATGATTGATGAACTCCCTTTTCCTGTTTCTGATCACCAAGGAGAATTTTTATACTGCGCACGATTTTGGAACTCTAAAACCGTTGTAGCAGGAGGGAGTGGGAGCAATGACGTCAAAATCATCAGTAGAGAAACAAAAACGGTAATTTTTTATACATTGTACCACATTGTGCTCAATACTAAAAGATGTGATGGGGTTACAGAAATGAAATACGGTTTGTATATGAGTTGCTCTGTTCTCCCATTATGTCGGAGGCTCTGTTAGTATCATATTGTGGTAGCTTTTATATTTCTCAGTGTATGCATTGGCAAAACGTAAATTCAAACTTCTTATGTGCCTTTCCCAGATTTGCACGTGCTATTCGCGTTAACTTTGATGTACTACCCCCTGGACTAGTTTCCAGGCCTTTGAGTTGTAGAGATAGTAGGTAGTGACGCGTGTGACAAATGGTTTTTTTGTCCATGATAGATTATGAAAACGATTCAAGCTATTTTGTTCTGCTTGCAACTTAGGCACTGCAAAAAGGGTATGGGATATTTTTCTCTCTTTTTAATCTTTTTAAAGGCAGCATCACTAATTTATCACGTTCTCTATTTTCTGGCTGATCTTTCATTCTTTTGCATTTCGGTCTTCCAGGTTATTGACAGTATTGATGGAGAGAACCATTGTGTTCAAGCAATGGATATAAACAAAAAGACAAAGAAGATTATTTTTGGCACATCTGGGAACATTCTTAAGCTGGCAAATATTGATTATGATGACTAGCCATTCTCCACATTCGCATGATCTTCACGTTTAGTTGTCCTTTCAAAATTATTCAACGTTTTCATGTTTATTCAGGGTTTTTAATGCTGTGAAAGGTTTCAAAATAGATTCACCTGCTTTTATGCTGTTAGCTGTAATTAAATTCTAAGTGAACAAAACAGATCCTAGCTTAAAAATCCTTTCGCAGATAGACACTGTGGAATCCTTTATTTTGTTATACTGAAATCAGTTTTCTTTTGGCTACTTTCCTAATGCTAATTAATTCCCTTTCAAATCCCAAACTGTGAAAATATGGAAATGGAGGATGGAAAAGTTTTGAAACATTTCATCACAATTTGTATTAGGTGAAAGTATATGTTGAAATGTTGGATACAACTTTTAATGTGTCTTTTTTTATTTTTCTTTTTTTAAATTTTGAGAATTCTGTATAATTAATACATTCATAAGAACGCTTACGTTCAAATTCGTTCGATAATTGATTCCGTTCATGTCGTGCTTTTTGGAATGATTTTATTGAATTTCGACACGTTTAGACTCCAGCTTGTATGTATTTTGTTCTTAAATTACATCTTTTAAATGCATCATATATTAGTTCATATTTAGAATTTAGTTATTGATTCGATCAATTCTTTGCCTCCGTGAATGTGCGTTTTTCTACCTTAATTTTCATTTTCTACATTCGTATACTATTAACCAGGGTTGCCAGATGGGGTTTATAGAAAAAGGCCAAAAGGGTGCCAAACCCAGGCCAAAATGCTCATGAACAGGCCAAATCAAAACAATTCCCATGAATACACTGCGCAAGCGTAGTAAATATTTTAAAGTCTTTTAAAAACTTCCAAAATTAAAAAAAACTGAGCAACTTTCTCCTTAAAATAAATTCCATTGCTAATGATTACTTTTGGTGATAGTCGTTTAGGTTTACACTGTATAGTATTGCTAAGTTTATATAAAAAAAGAAATGTCCGTAAAATCTCGGCTGAAAAAGCCAAATTTAAGTAATATACCCAAAAAAATTTCAGGTAATTTATTTCAGAAAAAAAGCCAAAATTGGAAAATTTGACCTGAAAAAGAAAAATCTGGCATTTCTGATATTAACCGCGGTGTCAAGTCACCTGAAGAGGAAGTTGTATTCAAGGCTACAGTTTTCTGTTTTATCAGGGCTTGCAGTTATTATCGTCATATTTTTTTCAAATCTTAATTTTATTGTAGGAAACATTGTATCCAACATTTTGAAAAGCTCTGTTTCCAGTGCCTGCTGTCAAACTCAAAAATTACCTTGTTTTTTTCTCAAAATTTTTAACACGGAAAATGCGGTTTCTTGAACGCTCAGTCAAATGAAAGCCCCTATAAAAGTTTAGCAAATCTAAAGATCGCTCTTGGCGTTTTTTCCGAAATGATAAGAAGGTGTTAAGAAGTTATTTCAAGAAAGCATTGATGAGATCAACGCACAAAAAATTTTTTTCTAAAACTAGCGAAAAATTTTCTGTTAGTTTTTTGTACTCTTCTGTCCCTTGTATTTTTTGCCTACATTTTTCACCTATGCTGATTGTGTTACGACTCGACTACAGATAAGAAGTACCGTAAAAGTTCCGTAATTTTATCCTCGAATAAAGACCATCTGTGAAATAGGTATTGCGTTGCCACAAGTTTTTTTTTCTAATAGACTGACGTAAAGTTCTGGGTTTGGGTGAGACAATCTTCGCTTGAAGATCCAAGGGGAGCTTGTGTGATTTGCGTCTCCTCACTCTTCTAACATGTCCCTACCCAGAAAAGTTTTACCCACATTTAAAGTTTATTGTTCAACTTTAACTCCAACATTCTTATTATCAGTATATTTCAATTAATTACAAATGATACGAAAATACTAACATAAACGATTAAAATATTAAAAAGCATATTTTACATAAAATTGCTAGGAAAAAAAATTGGAATACTGAAGAACAAGTAGAAATAATTCAGAAGAGCTCTTCTGAAAGTTACATTGTACATATGTATTCAAAGAATCAGATTCAAGAAAAGCACATGATGAAGTTGTATCAATAACAGCAAGAATAGATAACGGAACAGAACAGCTTAAAGAAATTAAAAATAAAGTAGAGATAAAAAAGAAGCGTAATAAAAAAGAAATAGAGAGCGAAAGAAAAGGGGAGTTAAATTCAAAAGTTGATCGCAAAATGCAATTTGAAGGCCTATGAATTTTTTTGAGATATATTTTTAGGTGCATATTAAACGTTTCTTTATTTTTTATTACGCAATTCAAGAGGAAGATAATTCCAAATTTTAGCACACTGATAAGAAATAAATTTTAGATGATGGTATGCAGCGTCAAAAGGAAGGGTGAACAAATCCAAAGAGGACTTTTATAACAAAATGTTCCTAAAAAGAAAAAAGACATACATTAAGAATGTTCTTTGTAGATCTTTTCCCGTGATTTTTCTATAATCCCAACGTTCTAAGGTTTTCTGAGTAATAGAAAAAACGTCATTAAACAGCACAGGCGTACGGGACGAGGGGGCTGGGGGGCTTCACATTCGGGCAGCTGGTTTTTTGGGGCAAAACTCGGGCAGGAACCTTCTCCAAAAACAAAAAGTATAAGAAAAACTACATTTCGAACATGCTTGAAAGTCTGTGTGCTGGAAAAATCAAGTAGTCGTAATCGTGAGAGTATTCGGAAGTAATGGAATATGGAAAAGAACAGCAACATCCCAGTTTGTGCTTGAAAAGATTGTCGAAGAAGTAAAAGGAAGCGGCTGTAATACTGTTATAATTGATAAAACATCTGACTTTCGTCTGCACGAATAAATATCAGTTTGTATCATTTTTGCATTGAATGGTGTCCGAAAGAAAGTTTTTGCTAAATTTTGCAAAACTCAGTCTTTAGCAATTGTACAAATTGGGTTTAAAAGCCTATGTAAAAGTTTCTTGGTAAATGCCTTAACAGTCTAAAATGAGCGGCAAAGCTGAGGGCCTGGCAAAGCGAATGGACGACTTTTGAACCTCTATGTCCACTCCCTTGGCCATTGGTTGAATCTTGCAGAAAGCGAGTCAATGAGAAATGGACTTGATGTTGTTCAAGGTCTCTAAAATTTCAATTACCAAGAAACTTTGGCCAACACCAAAAGACATGTAATTTAAAGAGAAAAGTTGAACATGAACCGTCATATAGGTAATAGGGACAAAGCGCAACGCACTGGGCTTGCCAGAAAGGGGAAAGCAGTGGGCAGGACACACTTATTTTCTTTGCAAGGAAAAAGACCCGAAGCTCATCTAGAAAGTAAAGCTCTGTTCAATTGTTTCTAGCATCTTATGTGCTTTGACGTAACGGAGGCATCTGGGCCCTAAGCAAAAAACTGCTACGAGCACGGACAGCAAAAAGATCACGTCAAGAAGAAGGGTGTAGAGCATGTCAAAGACAATAGAAAAAGATAAACTTTGGTCAGGGGCCCTTGGATGTTTTCAACAAATGTGTCACGACACACCAGCGTGACTTGAGGTACTGCATAGTGTGGTGTGCCGTGGGAAATTCTCTAATTTCATTTCATTGGTCTATGAAATTTAAAAAAAATTAATAACTATCTGCAAAAAATGTGTCATGGATATAAAAGGTTGAAAAACGCTGAATCAAGGTGCCCTAAGCTGTGTTTCGCTACTGGCCCGTGATTACGAATGCAAACGTGAATGCTAACAATTCGACAGAAATCATCATAAAGGTTTGCTCCCCCTACAAATAGATTATGAGTTTCTGACTTCCTAGGAATGGAACACGAACTGCTCAATAATCATCAGAATAGTCTGATGTTTTTACATGATTTTAATATAATTTGTTTTATGTTCTTTTCAATTTTTTTAAGAGTCTATAATTACTCCAATATATTTATGTAAGCAGTGCACGAAAGTCCAGCTATGCCCTACTGCTTCTTAAAGCTTGACAATAGCAATATATTCAAACTGAAAACGATGCATGAAAATGGGCAATAGTTTCTATACTTCATTCAGTATGTTTGCGTCGTGTTTGTGTTTTATTTCATCTGTAGTGTGAAATAACTTTTCACGTTGTCGTGAAAATCATCCCTGGGACCCTGTCGTCTGAACGCGAAACTTCATATTAAACCAATGAACTTGCTGTTGGAGATAAATCCTGAAAACTACTTTTTGCTCCACAATGCAATAAACACATTTCCCGGAATAGGTGTGCTGTCCTATAAATTTAGGCCTTACTGCTGGCTTTTTTTATTTAAAAGAGGACTTATGCTCGAATCGTTGAAATTATATTTAACACTCGAATAATGTAAAAATTCATTTAATTATATTTATTTTTGATCATTATTCTTCAATTTAGGTAGGCATCACACCCTTGACCACACCCTTACATTTGCATGGATTAAACCCACCCCCACGCAAAAATCAATAAAATTTAACTTAAAGTCCAAATATATCCATAATCGGTATTTTTGCAGACACTGCCCTTCAATATTAGCTGCACTGATGTTTCCCAGACATCGATTGCGCTATTTGATCGAAAAAAAGCTAAAATTATTAATGCTTCCACTTGGAAGGATTTATCCTTTTTTCAGGAATTTTGGTCAATTGGTAGGATAAAAGAAGGATTTACAAATTAGAAGGAATTTGGAAGGATTTTCTAAGAAGTTGAGAGGAATTTGTGGAAATACGACAAAATATCTAGAAAGATTTTTGTCACTATGCCCTCAGCCCTCTTAGAGCTTTCACTTCTCGCATGTTTGTACGGCTAAAGTAAATTGACAACTCCAGCCGATAAGCAATTGTTGTTGAACATATTGCCAAGTTAATGTTTTATTTTATGAAATACAGTGACTTCTGTAATGCCCGGTTTGCAGAATATTTTGACAAGATCTTGGGTTCGCCAACATCCCAACACCTCAGGTGCGGGGGCGCAAAGTTACCCAAAAAATAGAATGTGCCTGAAATTTCAATTTGTCTGGATTTAATTTGATTAAAACTACAATCCCGGACAAAAATGTTGAGACAAAATGCAATTTTTGTAATTTTCTACTTTACCTTGCCCCTGTAAAATCGAATCCCCCCTTTTCCCCCCGAAGCAATGTTGGGTTGGTAGTTCTATCATTTCTCCTTCAAAATCATGCACTCAACATTGAATTGGGGGAAGTGGGGGGGAGATAATTTGGTTTTTAAAGCAAAGTGAAATTGTAAGCTTTCCTTGAAAAGTCTCAACCATTTATGCCCGGGATTGTAGTTGTTAGATACTATGATTGCTGTCTCCGTTTTGATGCAATGATGTGTCAGTCAATCGACATATTCCTATACTTAATACCAGCCTAAAGTTTCTTCAAGGTCTCTGCAAGCTTTGACCAAAAGAACGAGCTGACCCCCCGCATAAAGTTCCCAAAATAAACTCCCATCCTAGTAGGACAAATTTTGCATATGTAATAAGCCCCCATAGAGCTTAATTGACAGGTGCACCTTTAAAGATCATTTACGAAGAAACCGCCGAAAGCAATGAACATTTCAATATTTTGGACTAAAAAATATTTTTGGTGCTTTGATTTATACTTTGATGTGATATTTTAGAAAGAGTTATTAAGTGAAATTGCAAATTTAATGAGCTTAAACATCATGAAAAAGTACAGAACGAGCTACGTATTTATATGGAAACTTGGAGATTGCTTTTACAAGCACCCTCTCGTATAAGCCCCCCCCTCGAATGGGCCCCAATTTAAAAATTTTCCGAATTGATAAGCCCCCTGGAACAAGAATTCAAAGTACTCAATAAATTATCCTCCGCATAGCTGATAACTATCCAAAGAGATGTAACTACCATCGTGGCGTCGAAACCCGCCCTTTCTAGAACGAACCTAGGTAATAGGGCAATAAAAAATCGAGTAATAGGGCAGATGGAAATCGGAAGGATTTTTCATACATTTTGGAAGGAATTTTTAGCAAAAATAAGGATTTTTTCGGGAACTTGGTTGAGCGAAATTTGGAAGCACTGAAAATTATGCTACTTTTAAATCCTCTCACAAGCAAAAGATTTACATAAGAGTTTCGTCTAGTTTAATATTGAAAATTTTTAGAATTAAATTGATGCGATCATTCAGTGAAAGTTCTTCCTTATCCTCCTTTGCCCATAGAGATAGGCCTTTGACTTCTCTTATGGAGGAGCTTTGATAACTTATTTGCATTTGAACATACGATTTGCATAAATTATAATACTTAGCGCCAGATAGAAGTACGAACTTGCTGAAAATGCTTCGACTGACTTTTTGATAAGCAAAACCTTTTTGATGGTCCTAGCAGGCTTCAATAAATGAGGTACAGTCAGGAAGAAAGTTACCACTTGCAAAACTATGTTTCCAGTGAGGAGGGAGTTAGTTGGTAAGCGATTTGCATATATTCATGGGAATGGAAGAAGCGGCACTCGCCATCGAGGTTCGGTGTCAGGCCTTGATCAAAATTGGGATGCTCTCAGCTGGGTTACGGGCACGATTCTTGCTTCAAACGTAGACGGATTAGATGCACAGAATGAATCTGTTTTTGTCAAGAGAGTCAAGGTTCGTTCAACACATCTAATATCTTTACACAAAGCTACTTTCATTATTACTAAGCGATCCGAAGCTTCTGTTTTTCTTGCGAGGAAATGGCGGTTAAGCGACTTCTAAAAATTTCTCTCGCCTGCGCTTCCACGTTTTGTTATTTATCTCGAAAATCATCATTCGAAGCTAATTCAAGTGTAACTTTGCTTTTAAACCGATGTGTTTTCTTTCTTGGGTATCATTCGTAACGTCAGCAATTTGTCAGGACCTCACTCACATGCTCTATATGTTTGCCTTTGGGTTACGGGGTGAAACTGCAAGCGAATTTCTTTAAAATTTAAACTTCTTAAGGTCATTGGAAAATTATAAAAAATATAATTGTTTGAGAAAATTGTCACTGCCCCTAGCCGTCAAGTCTAAGAGTGCAAATAAAGACTTTTTGGTCAACAGTCGGAATAAATTCGAGAGGGCAAACTTGCTGCAGCTTGTGTGAAGAGGCGCACGTCCATTTTTAATGAGATGCAAAAGAGAGAGGCGGAGATAATGATATGCATAACAGCTTAGCACAGGGTAACCACAAAATATGTCCCCGTGCCACAGGTTGTCCAAAAAATATTTTGTTTCCATAGCAACAAGGTGTGGTGTCCTTAATTATAATTTCTTCATTTCATTTTCATCAAATTTTTTCAAGACAATTTGGAATTTTTAAGAAAATTGAAATATTTTAGATGTTAATTAACAAAGTAATCTAACATGATGTATAACTGCTTTTATCGCACCGTAAAATATGATGCCATTTTTGTGGCATACTAAACTGACGTTTCGAAGTATTGCACCACTTGGCGGCAGAGTAATTGTACTTGAATAATTTGGGCTATTGTTATGCAAATTATTTGTGTATTGGGTCAGAAGTATAACAACCAATCAAAGCTTCAATCCATTTAGAACAATTGTTTAAAAGTTGCATGTACCAAAATACATTCCCCTCAGGAAAGTACCCGAGCAGTTCAAAGATCGATTGCGCTTTCAGACAAAAACAAATTTAGGCTGGCGAAAACGACTTTTTAACTTTGTGATAATAATTTTTTGAGAAGCCCTTCCGAAATAAACCAGAACATTGAAATGATGCGAAACTTCTGCGCTTTTTATCTGTTATATTTTTTTGTTAAAATGAGAAACCTTTGCGCTACAAGCCTTACGCAAATCAACTGATATCAAGTAAGCAGAGAACAGCAAAGTCAGGTGACTTGGACTCAGTTAAAATCAGCCAATAAAACATGATAATTTTTTACAAACTGGTTATTGAGACAAAAATATTTTCAAATAAAGATAAATACAATGTTTTTACTCTCAGTTGGGAAAATGTTTGCATGGAGATGCCACAGATCGATTATAAAACATGGATGACCTTTGGTAACATTTTACCAAATCAAAAACTTTCTTGCAAAGCAGATATATCATTCAGAGTACACATCTTAAATAAATGACATTGTAACATTCTTGTTTGGCTCACTATTGAGTCTCAATAGTTTGTTGTTGCAAAATTGTGTAGAAATTTCTTTATCATCATATCTATACAGATATAACTTGCTCTTGTTTATAAGCCGCCCTTGTTTATAAGCCGCCCTTGTTTAGAAGCTGCCCTTGTTTAGAAGCTGCCCTTGTTTAGAAGCTGCCCTTGTTTATAAGCCACCTCCTATTGCCTGCCACATCATTTGGGGTTCATAAAAAATGTAAGGTGCCTTTGATTACAGCAGCATCTACAAAACCATGCAGAGATACTTTGTTTTTTGAATGACAGACACAAAAACTGATAAAAAAATGTATACTTAAATCCCAACACCTGCCATCATCATCATCGTCATCATTAATCCAGTTTTGATCTGGTTTTTTCCATTTTAAAGCAGGTGGTCGGATTTACTTCACTCCTTCGTGCCTTCCCATTTGTTCTGTAAATCAAAACTCTTCATTTCTTCTTCCACTTGCTTTTTCCAAGTCCTCCATTTCTCCATGATCAACTTTGAAAATTTGAGCCTTTCTAAGAACATCATCGCAGTCCATTTGCTTTCACTAGCTTATCCACTGTTTCTTTCAAGTCCACATGTTCATTGGTTCATCCGTGTTCTTTTTATCCATCAGTTTCACCCTACATATCATCCTCACCATGGCTGTCTCAGCCCCTCTTAAAATTTTCATCACATTTTCCTTTAAGCACCATGTTTCACTACCATATAACATAGCTGATCTTACTCCAGTCTAATAGATCCTTCCTTTAATCTTCAGAGAAAACCTTCTTCCAAGAAGCAATTCATTGTATTCTTTGAATTTTTCCTATCCATGTCTTGTTCTTGCTGACAATGCAACTTCAAATCCTCTGCTGGCACTCAACTTATCACCCAGCTAACAAAAACTTCCCACTGTTTCCACATCATCCTGTAATTCTTTGATAGGCTTGATTTCCCCTTTCCTGATTCTTACACACCAAGCACATACCAAATGCATTGCCAGAGCTTGGGTCACCTTTGTCATCTTTTCACATCAACCATAAGTCTGTTTATCGCAATTTGTACGCAAAATTGAGTTAATTATTACTCTCCTCCCACACATGCCACATAGATCTATCTTACTCCTTTTCACCTCCCCTTTTCTTCTTCTCACGATTAACTTTTTTCCCAAAGGTTAACCTTCATTCCTTTGCTGTCAAACATTTTCTTACAATTCGCAAATTTATCTTTCACATCCTCCATGGTTTCACTCATGGCAGCCAAATCATCAGCCTATAGAATTGCATATAGCTACCCTTCTCTGGCATATTCTGTAACAACATTTACCACATTTGCAAACAAAAGTGGTGATAACACTGATCCTTGGTGTACCCCTACATTCACCCAAAATGTATAAAGACTCATCACCCCTTTCACCAGTGCCTCTTTCCTCATTGCCAATTCATAACCTTCCCTGGGACTCCGGCAAACTCCTTTTCTAAATCCACAAAACACATGTTAAGCTTTTTCTTCTTATCTTGATATTCTTCTTGTATTCTTCTTAGTATGAATAGTGCATCTATCTTCCCTTTTCCTGGTATAAAAACAAATTGTATAATTTTAATAATTTATATTATTCTTCATCTCTTCTCCAGCACATTTTCACAATTTTCATTGCATGCTCCAGCAACTTCACCTCTCTATACGCTACATGTTTAAAAACCACTTCTATTCATAAAACTTATTCAGACATTTTATTTATTCAACTCTGTTTTAGGTGTTTGTTGAATATGATGGGAAATACCAGCTGCCAAAGGAGTGGATCAAGCTATACTCAGGGAGTCATAGAGTTTTTCTGATTGAAGAAAATTTGGTGTTGTGTAGAAGAAATGATGGAGGCATTTATGGACAGCAAAGTTACAGCTGGCCTGCTCTGGTATGTCTGAAATCTAATAAGCTTTGAAAAAATGAGATTACTTGTGGTAAAACAGCAAAAAAATTTGAATATAAGGTCTGCACAAAATAAAAGTAAGCAGTGAAGTTGTTTGTAAAAGCTTCTTACAATTTTTAGAAGTGTTTAGAAAAAGCTTACTCTTGATTTATCATTGTATATGTTTTTCTGAATTATTTAATTTACCAAGCACATGTCTCTGGTTGCTATTAGAACATTCCCATTTTTAAAAAAATTGATTTTTTTAGAGCCCCTCTCTAATTTCAACACACATTTCTTTTCCTTCAAAAAATGTGTGACCTCCCCCCCCCCTCCACCACACTTTTTTGAACCCACCCTGATTTCTCTAATTTTGACTGACTTGTAAACTTTCAACCAATTTGATATTTTCTGTCAATATCATAACAGTGAAGATGTTATTCTAGTCTACTACGTTTTTCATTCAAGCTTAGAACTTTGTCAGTTATATTATATAAAATCAAGCTCTAAATATAAATTTTTCAAAATATTTATTCATTGAACTACTCTGATTATCTGATGCAACAAAGTCACTGTTTTTTCTAAGAAATGATTAAAGACTGTTTGTTTTTTAAAATTGCACTTTATACAAAATGAAGGTTGGTTGAGATGAAACCTAATTCTAAAATGTCATTGATCTTCCTGTGAATTTCATCTGCGGTGTTTCCTGCATATTGTGTAGGGAAGCCTTGTTAGAGCAATTTCTTACATTGATTAGGATGTTTTCTACTATAAGACATATTCATAAAGAATTTTCCAGATCTGATCAAAATTTTGAAAACATGAATTGTTTCATATTTTGTTTTTTAGCGAATGGTTCCTGTTCTTGATAGAAATTTTTTGGATGAAAACCCCCATCTTATTCCAGTTGAATACATGGGATCAAGAAAGCAACTGTAAGTTAGGCTAACGATCATTTGCCAATGGCAACTTGTTTTGTATTATCTGTGTTCAAATAATGAGTGTATGTTTTGCTTTTATGTTTTGTTTCATTACCTCTTTGGTACTTAAACAGAGGACTGGTGATTGGCAAAGCTGGATTTTGTCTAAGTTAAAATAAATTATTATTCTAGGTCCTTTGTTGTGTTTGAAGACATTATACAACTTTTCCCAAGTGAGGTATGTGGCTAATGTTTCATTTTTTGCCAACAATTTTAGTGCATTGCATCGTTCATATTGCAACTTTTCAACCATCCCTAGTATGCAAAATTTTTTTATTATTTTTCTCCTTGACTTTAGATTAGATTTTGTTGGCCCTTTGCAATGATTATCTTATGAAGATTAAAAACTTCATGTGAAATCTTTTAACTCTTTATATACACAAACTACATTTTCAATGCAGGACCAATCAATTATGCTTGAAAGTATTCAAAAAGATAAATACTTGAAAGAAGACTATCAAAGATGGGAAAGAATTCAGAAAACTCAAATGATACTGTTGTTTGGTTAGTTTAATTTTTGCATTTTTGGAATAAATGATCATGTTCCTTTCTTCATTTAATACAAGCCCATAAGACAAAGGATTGTCCATTTTGCAGGGCAATTCCTTTGTATATGATTACTACTGCATATGATAGAGTATCTTTTGTTTTTCTTGGTTAGTAGATTGGAAATGCAAGAAAAATATGCCAGCCTAGTACCTGAAACTTTAATTTTTATGTGGTTTTATTTAAAATGCAAATGGCATTCAATGGCAGCTATATTAAGATATATCAAAATTGCTTCATATTTTTTGAAATTCCAATGCTTTTGGAGCAGATCACTTTTCATATGTCTTATATGTCTTTTTTCCTTTTCAAAGCTCTGGATTGGATTGTGTTGCATCTTTAGATTTTTCAACATCTATATTATTCATTTTCAGGACCATATTCATTAACTGGATGCAGAGTTGAGATTATTGAGTAAGTGAAATGCCTATTTCATTTTTGTTTGTTTATGAATTTCAGTTTAAAGATCTCACTATTAAAAAAGTTCCTGCGCTTAGACCTGTTTGCAGGCATGCAAGTTGGGGTGTCAAACTCCCCCAATCTTTGAACTTCTTTGAATCGGATTGGTAATTGAAGAGTAATCTAAAAATATAGTCGTATTTAAAATGCTTATTCACATCACAGAATTGTATTACATAGCGCTAAGGCTGAGAATTCCGTGTAATTTTAAGGTTCTGTTAGTAGAGCTTTAGTAAAATTTTGGTACAGTACAAAGATTCAATTGAATTGTTGCCAGTCAGAAGTTTTGTCCTTCATCCACCCAAAAATATCTGTCAATCTACTCCTTGCCTATTTATTTCTTTGTGATTTCTATAAATATTTCATATTTTCTATTTAGATATTTCAGACCTTTTTAGGTTTCTCCTTGGAGTTTTCTATGAAACTTTTTGTTATAAGGTGTTATATTTCTTCTTTTCCAGCACATCAAATGGAAGATGTTTTCGTGCTGTTATCATATCTCATGACTATATGAAAAGGGTAATTACAAAAATGTTTATATTATTGCCAAGAACATTTGATTTGATTTTATTTTTCTTTGATTTATTTTATTTTATTTGATTCTACCTAGCATCCGAAGGCAGTTTTAGGACACTGAGAAGCTATGCTTATCGAGCAGTGTCCTGGTCCTTCCTCTCGATGTGACCAAACCCTGTGATTCCTACACCTGGAATTAGAGAGAGGTGGTGACTCTCCCCACTCTGGGTGAAAGTTTGGTCATGTCAGGGACTCAAACCACAGATCTTTGAGTCTGTAGTCAGCGCCTCTAACAACTGAGCCATCCTCGCACTCATGTGACTACCTGGAATTTGTTGACATCAGTGAAATTCTGATAAATGATCTTCGAATTGCATAACTTAATATGTATCCTTGATTTCTCTTTCAGGTAGTGGATGTGATGGATGATCAGCTTCTTAAAAGCCGCAAAGTCAATCCCAAGCTGATTCATATCAATTTTTTGGCATCAGGTGTGATATTTGTTGTGTATTTGTTGCTTGTTAAAACAGTTTTTGGTTAGTTCTCTTTGTGAGCCCATATATATTGTATTAATGAGCTCAATGAAGTTTTTATAAGGAAGTTACAACTCTCTTAGTTGCTGAATTTTTCTCAGACTTAAGATTACTACATATATCAATGGATAAAACTTTTTTAGAAATGTATTTAAGTTAAGGCAATCTAAGCTACAAAATACATTCTTAGATCCTGTGATATATTATGTCATAATATCATTGGTTCTAAAACAAATAAAATAAGGAAAAGTGCAGCTTCATTGAGAAGATTTTTCATCCAGTGTAATAAGAGCACCGTCATCATGGGGGTTGGGTAAGTGTGTTGTCCAGTAGCTGACTATTCTCCAAAGCAAGTATGCTTAGATACAACTCAGTTTTTGTCTCTAGCCTTTATTTTTTATGATTGTTTCAAGAAAATAGTTGAATTTTGCTTAAACAACTCGTACACTATGATCCCAGCCTTTTCTAACGACTCAAAAGCCAAAAGCGACTTGTCTCGAAAGCCATATATCAACTTCTTTAACCGAAGCCAAAGACCAGCCTCTGACACAGCTTAAACACTTTCAAAATGTACCTTGAGTATTCTATATAAACTCGTTGCAATTTCTGAACACCATTCTTCAGAAAATCATTTGATGAACTTTAGATGAATGAACTCAAGATTTTACAGCTGATTTTCCTGGTATATCACAATAATCGAACTTCTCCAGCTTTCTTCAGACTTCTTCACAGCCGACTACAGCGCCAACTTAAATTCAAACTAGGTAAATTAAGGAATTGGCCATACAGCTGATCATATGACCGACTCATTAAAAGTAAAGGTCTAGACCGGCCTATTAGATGATCATCGGAACTTGTTTTGATTTGATTGACCGTTAAGAGTGACTGTGATAGCGCTGCGTCAGCGCGTCGAAAAGTTTCAACAGACATGCTTTCATAGGACTACGGTCGACTGCGGCAAATCTCCATTATTCATGTCACCTTTTAGAGCCAAAAAAGAATTTAGACTTTTAATCGGACGTCTGATGCATGTGAACGAAATCAAACAATGCAGGTGACTGAATCAACAACAGTCGGCCGTAGATAAAGAATGAGATTTTCTTTAACATCAATTTACTCGCCATTTACATTAATTGACCCACCATTTTAAGATGTTTTAGCCTTTTCATTTTTCAGATTTGATATCTTTATATTTTTATATAGCGGTATAATAGTTTTAATAACTGATATTTGTTCGTATAAAATTTTGTGTTTAGTGTGCTCTCTCTATTTTCAGATGAAGAAATAGACAGACTTATGTATGGCGAGGCACCGAAAGCCATTCCTACAAGATATTCTCGTTACGGCCATAATGTAAGGAGATTTCATACTTATTTCTTTATTTTCAATATTAATTTAGATTAAACTTTTTTGACCTTTAGTTGAGAGCTCTAAGACCACTTTAAGCCTAGTCAAATTGATGGCTCTTTATAATTCCCCATTTTGTCTGAAGATGTTCCTTGACTTTTAAGACCTTTATTTATTGTGAAGGTTAATGTTTAAAAGGTTTCAGTTTTCATCGATATCCTCCATATTTTTATCATGAAGTTGCTGTAGATTCTAAGTTACAACTTAAAACGTTCTTTTTAGCCCCTCTCTCTTTTTAGCTCCCCTCTCCAGTAAGCCCAACATTTCCTAGCAGAGGCTTGAAATAAACCTCCACCTACCCTTATACCCCCATCCCCCTTGTCTATGAAACCATTAACCTACTCTCCACACAGAATAAATGGTTAACCAATACGAAAATCTGTTATTCTTCGTACTATTGAAACATTTTAACGTTGTATGCCATTTTTAAAAGCAAAGTAGCTTGAAAGAAGGGAATTTGGTAAGCAGGGAGAAAGTTGCTTGCCGATTTTTAAATACCCAACTGCCAGCTTTATGTCTCCAATCTAAAACCCTAAGAATTCAACAAGCTGCCGTGGGTTTAAAAGAGATTTCATGGTGGTTATAATTATCATAATTACTTCATGTACGAGCAAGTGACTTGGTTAAGGGAGTGCTGGTATATCACCCCGCTTATAGAATACCGAAATGATGACGTCACATAAATCTATTTTTAGAATTTTTCACTTTTGATCCCAGAACCTAAAAGAGCGTCATGAAATACCTCTAAAGATGCACAATCAGTTAAAGGCATCACGAATTGGCTGAGATATGGCCACGTTAGCACAGGCTCTTGCCCCATCAAACCTCTGTAATTTGGTCTTGGTTGTAACTTCATTACCCTGGGTACCAGACTCACTATATAAAATAATAGAGAGTCTGGTCTAGTGCGCCCCATTCTCGTTCTGGTGAACTTACTTGAAAGAACTGAAGTCTATTTAACAGACTAGGCCTGTGAAACGAGACTGTCAGATAAATAACAAAGAAACTCAGTAGTCAGAGGAGTTTTGGGAAATCTTAAAGCAAATGTGTTTTATTTAGTTCTTTAAAGTCGACATTTTTAATACAGTGGTAATAGACTTTTCTGCCTCAAGATAACAATCAAATCAGGTTGAAAACGCCATTTAGCAGCAAAAAACATGTGCGAAGCATGAAATTAAAGTTAGCACAATGCAGTTATTAAATGTTAATCATTATCAAATTTCGTATACAACTTAAAATAAGTCTTTTGTAATTTTCCTCATAAATTGTGTGTACTTTGAACGTCTACTTCCTGCCTCACTGTGAAGGCAGCGCGCTTGGACACCGCGGCGGTTAGAATCATCACGTTGGAAGGTCACCACAGCAAATATGGGCAATACGACAAGCGAAGCCCCGTATGCCGGGCGAAATATTAGCTATAACTCATTAACTGTGTTTGTTGTTGTTTGTTCTCGGCGCCTTGCGGTGTTTCTTATTTACTGCATTTCACTACAAGGCCTAATTTCTTTGCAACGAGAGGCACAGCCTGAAATATCAGAGACTTTCAAAAGCCAGTTGGCAATATGGCGAAGGTGTCTCTTCTCTTTACAAACAAGGCTTTCAATGCTGTTCTGTGTTCAGTTCCACAATATGCGGAAAATATTCTTCGAGTACAGTTTTAACAGCATCTTCAAACTGAATCGTTACGGTCGCTAGCATTTATTTATGTTCTGTTCTGTTCAATGTTTTACACCAGAGCTAAGTTTATTGTTTCGCTGTGACCTTTGAACGTACAGAAATCTGTACACTCGCTCCTGATGGTTAATATCAGCACACCAGAACGAGAATGGGGCGCACTAGACCAGACTCTCTATTTTATTTCATATACAGTATAGTGAGTCTGGTACCCAGGGTATAACTTCATGAACCAGGCCAGAATAACTGATCCGTTAGCAAACTTGAAATCTTTCATTGGCCATATCTCGCCCAGGTTGGAACACGTCTAACTAATTTTGCACATAGAGAGGTATTTTATGCTATTCTTTCAGATTATGCAGCCAAATTCAAGAAATTCTAAAAATAGATTTTTTGTGACGTCACACTTCGGTACTCTATATAGTCGCACCTCGTCTAAAGGCGCATGCGTTTTTATCCGGATATAGGTGCAGTGCGCTTATAAGTTGATCTTAATGTTAAGGCGGGTTTCCACTTGATTTGCTCTGGTCGTGCGACTTAGCGAATGCACATTGGGGCAAGCGCAAATTGAACTTCCTCTTTCGCTGCGAATGCGCGACCATTCCCTGAGTGTTCGCGTTCGCCGATTCGCTGACTTGTTGATTCGATTTCGCCAAGTCGCGCGACCAGAGCGAATCAAGTGGAAACCGGCCTTTACGGTTTTTGCAAGAAAAATGAAGAAACACAAAACAGCGATCTATTTTCTTATTGACAACATTTACATGCTTCCTCGATTATTTTTCTTGCATTTTCAATTTCTTTAAATTGTCCTTTGAGTATAAACTGAAATGACGACGAAGACAACCTTAATGAAATACAGCTGATTGAAGAACTAATACAGCTAGTCGACTTTAAATAATTGTGAAAATATCCAATTTCTATTGTTGAAACATTACTCATGCAATTTTGTTGTTAAACATTTTCACTTTTTATAGACGCATGCGCCTGTTTCTGAATCTTTTTTCGTACCCTGGAAATAGCAAAATAGTGAATTTCCGTTTCTAAGCGCATGCGTTTTTAAGCGGGGTAATAGGGTAGAAAGAAATGTGGATGTTATTACTCGTTCAATGTCTCTGAATGTATTGCATCCGATGTACAATTTCTTTAATTTGAAAAGTGGAATATGACGTTTCAGATGCAGTCAACACGAAGTCAGATGGATGCGGGTTTGACGGGGGATTCGCCAAGTCATCAATTGCGCCAATTTACCTTGCCTCAATGGATGACAAACAATGTGCTAATGAATCAGGATCAGTATGACAACCCCTCAGCAGCGCCACATCAGGAATACCAACAAGAGAGTGGACTTGTGTGCAGTCCGCCGAATTCTGTCTTGCCTTTTCATGATGATCGACAGTTGGAGTCAAATAGCATCAGGTGAGTGTTCAAAGGCTTTTGGTTGGCAGCATTGATTCGGTGTGGTAGAATCAGGTCCTTTTATACAGCTTGAAGGGGTGAATTCCGAAACGTATAACAGATACCAATGTAGTGTATGCAGGCTTCAATGCAATGAAGTCCCCGCTTTAAAGCAAATCAAATTTTCATATCACGTTTTCTAGTTTCTCTCTATGCAAGGAAATATTCTTCATTGAGCCTTGCTGGTTTCTTATCTGTTCATTTAGAAACTTTTGTACAAAATGTACATAGCAAACGAGGGTACCCTAAGAATTGCATATAAGTGAATAAAGTATTGATTGCTTTATATATTTGATCTTTGATTGAATTTGTTCAATGTTTGACCTTTTTTAAGAAAATCGAAATGTCTGGCTGCTTAGTTGCTACTAAATGAAAAACTATACTCTATGCTGGCCGGCTGCCGTTTCTTATTGTTCCTTTCTTTTAAGCGGGGACTTAACTCTTACCAACTTTCATAATCACCATTCATAATTTGCATTTTGGTAAAAAGAGATATTATCATTGAGCTAAGGTGGGGATAGATTTTAAAATCTCAACACTATCTTTCCAGGGTAGACAGCTACCTGTTAGGGTGTCTAGATAAGGATTATGTCTAACCACAATGGATTGGTTTTCCTATTCAATATATAGGATCTTTGTATATAATTTGTGCCTTAAAGATTTTATTGTAACAACACAGTACAAACCTATCAGTATTTGGGCACTATTATTAAGTGAAACGAATATTCTTACTAAGTAAAATGTTATTTATATGGTTCTTGAAATAATGTATGAAATATTGGTATGTTAAGTCTATGGTATTCTTCAAAATATCAGAAAGAATTTAGCAATCGTCATCTTGAATTCTCGGCAGCTTGATGAATACACCAGATCGTGGGAGGCAAATGCTGGATATGCAAGATGGAATGCAACAGAAACAGGAGCAGATTGGCACCCCTTACAACGACGCTCAGCTGCATCCTATTTTGGCTTCGAAGTCAGGGAGCAGTTCAACAAATATCATGATGTCTCCAATGCAACAATCAAGCCATTTATCTTCCATGTGTCCCTCACCATTGCATAAATCCCTTTACCCTAAAGACAAGCAACATTTTCGTTCGCCAGCGTCTTCTGTTGGTTCTCCTGCAAGCTTGATGGATTTTCAAACTCAAGAAAGGCCAGATACTGCCCCTTGCATCGATACCAGCAGCAAAAAAAGATTTTCGCCCAACTCAAGATTGTCTTCTCCAAAAGGGCAGATTGCAGAGTTGTACTCAAGTTTTTCACGACGGCCTAACAGCTTCGAAAGCCCCCCATTTAATTATGATGGACATTTACAACTTGGCGGCTGCCATCCATCGAATTTAGTAAGAGATGGTTCCACAGACAAGTGGTCTTCTCCTAGTCAGCAGTCAACTATGTCACAGTTAGACCGGTCATTTACAGACTTCCACAGACGATCATCATTGCCTGAAGGGCTTGGTTTTAAGGAGCGACCAGATTTGCATAATCTTCAAAATGCGGCTAGCCCCTCTCATTTGGCTGATGCTTTCACTGAACAACGTGCAAAGTTGAATTTAGAGCATCGAATTCCCTTTGAACAAAATTTGGATCGAGCTGCGGAGAAGTCGCTTCAGCAAATGCCGTTGGGGAATATCACAGAGAATGATCTGAGCCACTTCCTTAATCAGCTTGATGCTTCCATGAATGCACCCTTGAGAACGTCACCAAATGCCCAAGGTATGCACATTCATTCCAGGGAACACATTCAGGCCGTACGCAGCATGCTCGGATCTGCACTTAGTAACACCGAGTCTCCGCGGGATGAAATGCTCAGTCATTTCCAGCAGAAGCTTGCCAGATACTATTCACAGTTTCAAAAACTTGAGCCGGCTGACCCCAGACAGCTGCAAGACACCTACGAGCATCGACTAGTAAAGCAATATTTTGACCGGCTCCATGCAACAATGCCTTCGCAAAGACGCAACTGCCCAAGCGCCCCACCTTTGAATCTATCACGTAGTTTGAGTATGGACAACTTCCACCCTGCTGCAGGACAATTCAGTATGTCACCTCCAAGTGGGGTGCTGAAGAAGCCAAGAGCAAAAAGGCCCCCAAGAAAGCCAAAGCGAGAAAAATCCAAAGATGACACAGCTAAACCGTCAATTGAGGCTACAAAGAAAGTTTCTTCGTTGATATCAGGACAGCTTGACAAGACAGTAGAACCGAAAACTGAGAGCAACACGGACACCAAAGCTGTTGGGAAAGGTAACGAGCAAAGGAAACCTGAGTTGTTGAGTGAGAAGTTGGACTCTTTGAGTTTGCCCATTTCTGGCAGTGTTGCATCTGCATCTTCAGAGCATGATGGCCAGGCATCAAAGTTTCCAGTCGATGAACAAAGGCGCAAACAACGAGATGAGACTGAGTTGGCGAAAAACGTGACCGATGGTGAATTAAAGGCAGTGACATTTGATAAGGAAGATGTAGTCTGCGGGCATAAGGAGAACATTTCCAATCAGGACATTCCAGCTCAGGTTGCCTTGGCTGCTGCACGTGGGACCGAAGGCTCTCAATCAAATACTGCTAATGAAGAGGTACCATTTGATTCAGAAGGACAAAAATTGCCATCAGAAGCTTTGTGGTTTGAAAACACAAAGGATGGACAGAAAACAATATCTAGCAAAAATGTAACCGGAGAACGTGTTACTGATAAAGACAATGAAATGGGTGGCAAAGCAAATAAAATATCAAGTAATGAAATCCTTGAGCAGCCACCTTCTCCTGAGTTTTTGCCTATGAAGGACAAGGAATCAGAGATTCTTTTTGAAACGAATAATGAGGAAAATTCCGTTTCTGGTGGTGTGGAGACACAAAGTCAACCGAAAACTCCCCCAAAGATACCTCAGCCTGAAGTGTCCCCCCAGAGTCTCAAAGATAGAGAAATGAGTGGTGGAACCCCAAACATTGGACAAGAAAATATTGAAGATGGAGGAAAATGTAGCCAATCGAACAAAGTATGTTTGCCTTTGGTTGAATATGATTCAGTTAATGAGCCTGTTTTCCCAGAGACTAAAACTGATTTAAGTGAAACTAAAGTTGATTCAGCTGTGGGTAGCCAAATAAATGATACAGGAGAGAAAAGAGGGGCTCTGAGCCCCAAGGTACCAACAGCATCATTACCTTTTTCGTCCTTAGGCATAAATGTAGGCACGATTTTCAGTGGAACGCCTAGAGAGGATAAAGACGCTAAGATCATCCGTAATATGTACGGAAGAACACTTTATCATTCAAACCAAAAGGGGCCAAGCCTTCCCCATCAGCTCAGAACTGATAAAATAATTCAAGATTTGTCGTTACCTGGTAAAAAGATAAATGAACTGCAACACCAAGAACCTCATGATGAATCTAGCACTGTTGGGGATTTGAAACAAAAAGAAGCTACAACAGAAGAGAAAGTTGAGATTAATGAACCGAAGAAAATATTGCATTCTCCAACATCAGCATTGAGAGAGATGTTAACCGACGTAACAAAACTAGCAGAGAAGAAATCACAAGACAATGTCACCATTGCTGAAGGCAGCTCAGATAAACCTGTTGAGAAGCCAATTAAAATCAAAGGCGAGCAAAGGAAAAGAAAATGTAGACATAAGAGGAAGCCTTGTAAGTGCGAGGCCTTACAGCAACAATCTGATGAGCAACAGCGTAATTTCATGACAGACCGAGGACAAGGAATGGTCATGCCGTTTGCAAATTTACAGTTCTATGCCCAAGCACAAGAAAACCGGAATGTATCTTCAACGCCATCTAGGCTGAATGAAAGGGAGATTGCTACAGCAAAGGACTTTTCTTCACTTGATGCGTCATTACCAATTGAATATCAGCAATCAAGTCTTATAAATTCTTCAGAAAGGCAACCTTATTCTACCATGCATTTTCAAGAGCCATCTTTTAGCGTTATCGAAAGCAAGGAAGTCGGTGAAAGCACTTTCATTGCTGCACCAGTTTCCAATTCAGCACTGCCTTCAAGGCTTCCTCCAAGTCTGTTACAAGAAACGCCCTTTTTCCCCACTCAGCAAGAACCATCTATTCCCAGTGCTGGTAAAGTGCAAAGCTTCAGTGGGGTAGCTGAAGGAACATCTGAAAAGGCTTTCAAGGGTACAACTAACGTGAATCAGGCTGGCACCCAAGGAATCATACATTGGAAAGAAAAGACACCCGGTCAGGTGGTCAAAAAAAAGGCCAAATGCAGGCACAAGAGAAAGCCTTGCAAGTGTGAAATCGAGGCTGCTGCAATGGTCGACGCTCATTTGGATCTTTTAAGATATTTGGACCAATCGAGTGACGTAGGTCCTGGTGGGAATAACTTGGCGGATATTCCAAAGCAAGTTTTTGAAGAGGAAGGTGGAGAAACAAGCACAGCTTCAACATTTGCACCACCGGCAGTTGTTGTTGCTGCTGCTGATAATGATGCCTCTGAAAGTCCTTTTGTGCTTCCTGGCCAACATAAAATTATACACACACCTGAACAGTCAGGAGACTCTAGCTGGACTATGTCTAAACCTGATATCACACTGCCAAGTTTCGCTGAAATTTCTAAAATGGCAGTTAAGGCCCTAAATCCAGAAAACAATACCTTGGAAGGAAATAAATTAGCGGAAGGTTTGATGGATATAAAGCCATTGAAATACATTTCTTCTGCCGCTTCCGATGCTTCTCCAAACAAGCAGAGAGTGATTACCATGCCAAATATTGCACCAACAATGGAAGTCACAAATATTCCAGGTACTTCAAATGCAAGTCAACCTCTTGCCAATGTAAATCCATCAACTCCTCCTGCGAATTCAGGCAATGACTCTTCTCAAGTGAAAACCGGGAAAAAGACAGCGCGATCTGCAAGTGGGCGAAAATGTAGGCACAAACGGAAACCCTGTCGCTGTGATGCAGAGCCTGCTATGGCGCATCTGGAAAATCTTAAATTGAGCACTGCTGGTGAAATTCCAATTGCACATCTAAGAAACGAGGCAAGAGAATCCTTGTCCAACCTTATGCAGCAAGGCACGGGACCTTTTACTGGTCAAGTAAAGCCATACACAGGGGATGAAGCAACGTTCCGCATTCCGAAGGACCACAATGCCACTTCGCATGCAACGTTCACTGATGATCCTAGCAAAAAATCGGATGAAGACATCCAGTTAAAAGCGGGTGCTTTAAAAAATAATGGGAATTCTAACCAAAAATTAGTTGATATTGGAGGCACACTAGAAACATCTACAGAAAATCTTGATGTGCCGGTGAATAATCTAGCCAGGTTGGCTAAAGACGATCTTACTGGAAATAAAGACAACTCTAGTGATGGAAAATTCATCAGGACACCATCGATCACGATGACTGCCAGTAAGGGGGTTAATGGTACCAGTGAAAAATCGAGCAGTGCTGTTGCAGCTTTAGCTAATAACTTTAAAGATGAGAAATCTTCAATTGCCGTTGTTAACCCAACTGGGGATAAGTTAATTCAAACGCAACTAGGCAAAGTGGAAGTCGCAGATGAACAAAAGATTTCCAAGATTGATAAATATCATGAGTTTAAGAGTGAAGGCAACAGAGTGCCGGTGACAGGTTCAAGTGGTAATGGTATTGAAATTGGCAGTTCTAGTAAGCGATGCACTGAATGTAACGAAACTGATGTTGCTGGCAAAGGAGAAAAAGCAGAATGTGAACACGAAAGGGGAAGGCAGCAAGAGTTGGAGAAAAGATCAAACATTGTAGAAACATGCAAAGCAGTTTTGGCAAATATGCTTGACAATGTCACTATGTTTGAAAAGAAAGTTAAAGGAACAAGGCGTAAAACTTCCAAACCCAAAGATGTCGAAAAAACAGTCGGTGTGAAGTCATTAAAAGCAAAGGCTGACATTATCAAGCCAAAAAAAGGCAAGGATGCTGCGAAATTGAAGAAGTCACAAGAGAAAAGCAAGGCGAATTCTACAGCGAGCACTAGCAAGCCAGGAGATACGTCTATAGTTTCAACTGGAACATCACCAAAGGAAGGACCAACAGAAGGACCAAACATTTCAACTGGCAGTGCCTTTACTATCAGTGTTCCTACCACGATCTCCCTGCCAACAGATCTTTTGAATAATGTGGGAAGCAGACTCACTGCAAGGGCCAAGATCGTCTGCCCGGAGAAAAATCTTTTGCCTTTGAAGGGGACACCGGTTAATGTAAGTTTTGATGGAGGTAAAACGTTTACTTTGGCAAATATTATTGGAATAAGAAATGGCAATCAGTCGTTGTTTGAAGGAAGTAAAACTGAAGGTTCTGCCGTTAAGTCAGTGTCTGATAAGGACGAGAATGGTTCATTAAAACAGGTTTTGGAAAAAGATGAAAATAAACAAATGAAACACAGAAACGTAATAGATGCAGTAGTGCTGGGTGTCTCTAAGGCCGAAAGTTTACCCGAAGAGCCAAAAGGTACGGGAAAGAAACTAGAAATGGAGAGTTTATCTATGCTTAAAAAGAAACTCTCAAACAAAAAGGTGGTGTCTGCTACTGATGATTCGTCTAATGAAATAGATCAAGACGATGATGCGATGGATCAGGAGAAAGAAAAAGAAAGGAAGATCCTGAAAGAAAGGCAAAAGAGAAGACGAAAAAAGAGCAAAGAATTGCGAAGAAGCAATAGATTTAGACGGGAAAGTGATTCGGAGATGTCCAGTGGAAAACCACAGGTGGGGGACGATGCAAATGGTATACCCCCGAGTCAACTCGTTGATTGTCTGTTTCCCCTCTCTGAAAGTGAAAACAGTTGCGATTTATCAGATGATCCCAGCTATAATCCCGTGCGTCCGTTATCGGATCTTGTGACAAGAGGAGAGAAAAAGAAGTTGGCTTTACGCAAAGGGCCAGATGAAAGAGAGCAACATGAGAGTGACAAGAAATCTTTAGAATCCGCCGCAGTGAGCGCTAAAACACCCGATAGTTCGAAAAGAACAACAGAAACAAGCAAGGATGAGATGTTTGATTGTTGTGATATTCACAAAAATTTATTCTGCCCAAAATGTCTTCCGTTTAGAGAAGTAGAGGGTCTTTGGCCAGCTGCATCACGAGCTAAGGAAGTGAATACCGCATGGAGGAAGTTCAGCAAACAATGTGAGAAGCATGGTGAAGCAAAATGCGCCATATGCAGGAATTGTAATGCGGATAAAAAGCATAAGGAATTTGTTTTAGATCAGACAACAGAATCAAATAAAGGGAAACATAAAATTGTCAAGAGTAAGGCTTCTAGAGGTAACAGAGAAGAATTGCCTTCTTGTCAGGAAAATTTTCATGAGAATCGAACAGACAACGAAAGTAAGAAAAGAGATAAGTTGAAAGAGGAAAATTTTCATGAGAATCGAACAGACAACGAAAGTAAGAAAAAAGATAAGTTGAAAGTTGATCAAACTGGGTGGTCTGAAAGTGGAAGTCTGATGAAAAGCTTGTTTGGGGGTGAGAATGGGAGCATGCCGAATGAAAACCGACGATTGAGAAAGAAAAAGAATGAAAATGATTCAAAAGCTGTTAAACAAGAATTGGACAAGGAAGATGTTAGTGATCACAACAAAGATTCTGAAGTCAAGAAAGAATCTTGTCTTGATAATAATGTCGACGAATCAAAACATAAAACGTCTCATGCTGTAGCAGCTGAGGCTATTAGTGACAAAAGAAAAGAGCAAAAGTGTAAAGCTGAAAAATCGGAAGGAATTAAAAAGAAGAGAAAACTGAAAGATGAGCGAGTTGGTGCCTCAGAGGAGTGCCCGTCTCCAGCGGAGAAGAAGGCCAAACCAAGTCCCCCTAAGTTTGAGCTTCCAATGGAACAATGTTTGATTCACGGGCGATTTCGTTGCGCGGCCTGCAAGTCGTTCTTTGAAGTGGATGGGCGATGGCCTGGCTGGGCAAGGCGTGGTGAAGTTCGATACCGATGGGAAAAGGAAGACAGCACGCGAAAGAATCGCATGACCGTCAAATGCAGGATTCATCTCCGAGCAAAATGTCCAAAATGTCTTCCCTTTAGAAGTAAAAAAGGAATTTGGCCATCATACTTGCGAAGGGAAGAAGTAGAAATGAAATATGAAATGATGATAAAAAAGAATGAAACGGAAGAGGGTGAACAAGAAGAGGCGCCGGAGAACAAAAGCGATTCTCGGAAATCAAAGAAATGTAGTGAAGTGCAGATCAAGGAAAAACAAAACGGGAAGAAGGAAGTGATGCGTCGAAAACCGGAAGATGCTCGTGATGGAAAGGATGAAGAGCAGGGGACTTCAAGGAGAGGAAGAAAACGGAGCAAGGCGAAAAATGGCGATTTTTGTATCATTCACGAAACAGCTTTTTGTCTATTGTGCTATGAACTTAAGCTGAAATTAGGATATTGGCCTCCAAATGTTAAGGCTGTAAAGAAGAACAACAGAAGGCGACTAAAGGAAAAGGCACTCACTGTTGAGCAGTGGAAGAAATGTGTGATACACCAAGATAAACTATGCCTTCAATGTTTTTATTTTTGGGAGCGAGAGGGAAGAACCCCAGATGCTGCTGATGAAAAGCGAGTTACGGAAATGCAAGAAGAGCTGGAGGCAGACATCGGTCACAAAAAGTGCGATGTACATGGGCATTACATGTGTCCTTCTTGTGTTCCTGTATACATTACTGAAGGAGAGCTGCCATCCAAAGAAGACCATTTGAATTCGATTTACTCATGGAAGTTGTTTGAGGGCATGGCGACACAAGAAAGTTCTAGTAAAAAACAGAATGAAACCAAGAAGAAAGGTCCACAACAGCAAAAGGTTGCTAAGTATTCAATGAAGGTCGCTAAGAAATATTATTGTGTGATACATCACGTGTATCCGTGTTTTATCTGTATGCCGAAATTCATCGAAAATGGCTCTTGGCCTAATGAAGAGAAAAGTGAAATTACTGAGCAATGGCCGAAAGAAAGAATTGAAAGCATTAAGTGTTCGGAACATAACAAAATGTTCTGCAGAAGATGCAACAAGATGCACATTCTTTTTGAGAAGTATGCAGTCCCAGGGGTAACGGATCAGTTTCGGACCATGGTAATGGAGGTAATAAAATGTTCTTTCTTTATCTGAGCATTTTCTCAAAATATAAATTCATCAATTTCCGATTGTAAATCTTGCGACGTCATCTTGCCTTTACATAGCAATGTTTTCTATTTTGATTGGATAATTATTTTTTCAGAATATGAAGTCGCGACGTGATGAAATGAAGAAGAAAGCGAGAAATAACATGGCCAAAGGCAGAATACCGGTAAATTGTTTTGTTTACTCTAACTTTAATTACACTGTCATTCATTTCCTGCTCTTCATAACAAAACTTGACATCTCTTGTTTTCGAACTCTCATTTTTATAGCATGTTTCTAGTTTGTTTTTTACAAATTATGTTGCGAATTTTAGCTTTGAAACCTTCTGTTCGCTAATTTTGCCAGATTCCCTTTTCGAGAGATCCTTTGTTTAGTCTTTGCTCAGAAAGTTTCCAATATTTTGTGGAAGTGTAAGAGAGACAATTTGGCCTATAATAAGATCTTTGACAATGTATTCTGACGTTTCGTTTAAAATTTTCGCAAAGATATTTTCCAACTTACCAAAGAAATCAACAAGCATCTACAAGTCAGATTTTGATTCGAGGGTGACAAAGCCATGAACCCATCCCATCTCTTCACCTTGAAGCTACATCAGTAAAAACATGCTTTGCTTTAAAAGAATATTTTCATCTGTCACTTGTAACTTTTTCATGTCATATGTAATTTATGTATACAACATTTTTCAGTTTGAGCAAAGAGAGTTGTCAGCTGTGAAAGAACGTAAGAGAAAACGGGGAAATGAAGAAAGCAGCCACAAAGATGAGGAGTTCGATGAAAAGAGCAATTTATCCGTAAGTTTTAGTGGTCGAGTGAGAAACATGGTTTCAAGGCCGGGAACAGTTGACATCTCGAAACTTGCTGATGATTTCATTGAAAGAGGAAGTGAAAGCGGAACTGGAATTGGAAACACAGATTTCAAGAATCCCGAGAAAGTAAAGGCAAAAGCGAAATCAGTAATGGGAAACGAGACCGAAGTACCGATAAAGAGAAAAAGGGGAAGACCACCAAAAAGGCGTTTGGAAGGGGAAGACCCTGTTCCGAAGAAGAAGAAGAAATTTGCTTTGATAGACAAATTACGAGATGGATCGATCAAAATAGTTAATGTGGAGGATCTTTACGAGCAGCTGCGAAGCGAAAGACCAAGAGACCCTAGTCCAGCCCATTTAGAGTATATTCAATTTCTTGAAAATGCTGAAAAAATGAATGTTAAATATTTTGCTATCCATGATGAAGAAAAAGGCGCCTTGAAGGCGGGTGATCTGAAAAAAGATGAAACCCAAGCAACTGTTGCCGAAAATTCAAAGCAAGTCAAAGAAAATACTGACAAGGATACACACGATGAAGAGGCTGCGAGTGTAGTGCAAGATGAAAATGTCGACGAAACTGAGCAAGATGTGAGCGAAAGTAAAGAGAACACAGCAAATGAGACTTCTGGGATTGCAACGAAAATTGGTGGCCTTGACAGCTGGTCGGAAAAGCACGTCGCGTTAATCATCGAAAGAGTTGAAAAAGCTGCGAAGGCGGCAAAACAGCAGAAAGAGGCTGCCTCGCAAAAGAGAAAGCACAAGAAGTGCAAGAAACCATTGACCGTTGCGCAGGTTCTGGCAATTAAGCGGAGCAAGGGAGCTGATGCGATGCCTGTAATGGACAAGGGTATGCAGAAGGATTTAGAGAAAATGCTGGTGGAAGCAGGCAGACGAAAAGTAGATTTAGATACAGTTTTGGAAGAAGCATTAAAGGCCAAAGATAAAAAAGGTAAGGAGACAAAACATTACAGTCATTGCAACCAAAATTTTACTAATCAGTTTTTCTTGGTTATTGCTTGCTTTTTACCCTTAAAATGTCATCACTTCTTCTATCAGGTAGGGTTTATTGGGCTGTAACCTCTGCCTTCACCCTATGTACGTACCTCTGGCTTTCGAAAATGCATAGCTATTTTCACCTGGTAGAGAGAGACAAGTTCAAAAATAGCTCAACTTGTAAGAACGCGTCTATTTTGTACAGTGATTTTGTTCAATCGAAAATTCTTGACACGGCCGTTTAAAGAAATGCCTAAACTCGTGCCCGATAGCATGGGTTTATTGGGCAACGGGCAAATCCCCTCCCATCACTCTAAGTTAAGGCGTGCATACTTTAATTGCTGAGGCATCCAACTTGAGCTAAGGGAGATGTGAACAATCTCAACGCTGTTTGTCCAGAATTTCACAGCTCAACTCAGTCTGGTATCACGACAGCTACGTCGCTTTTTATAGTATATTTTGCGAAACCCTACTGAGAACCTTTCAATTAACGTTCTTGTACTTTCTACTAAAAACCTATTTCTGGTGTATATGAAAAGAAATGCCCGGATTCCAAAATTGAAATGTTCTTTCCATTTGTATAGAATTTAACTGTGGTACTTTTATATATGGAAGGATGGTTATACAGAATATAAGTTTCGGCTATAGAAGCAAAAAGTCATGAAACCTTGTTTTCTAGCTGGTATGAAGAAGAGAGGCAGAAAACCAGTGTTGCACAAGACGGAAACGTTTCTTCAAGAGCGACCCTGCAGCCAGACGCCGAAGCTTCCTAAATGCAGGGATTGCCGAATCGTGGATAAACGTGATGCCGATCAGCATGCATTCTGCCGATTCGTCATGTTCCGAAGGTATGCAGCTATTTTCTGAATGTGCTGCATGATTTATGTCAGTTTGCTTAAAATCTTCTACTTTTGCCCTTCTGTAAGGCGCTGATATTGTTGGCCGCTGATTCCGTATGCGGCTGGTTCTTTGTGACGCTGATTCTGTAAGCGGCTGATGCTGATTCTGTATTCCGCTGAAGAGGACGTCATGAAAAAAAGTATTGAGTTAGTGTTTGCAGAATATTCACTACTAGAAACATCTAACATATTTAGCTGCAGAGAAAGCTGTGATAATTTGTTTTTTCTGCAGGTTGTCGAGGAAGTTAAAAACTGGCAAATTGGAAAGTGCTGGCTTTTGTTCGCCACAAGCTGCTACCCTCGACGCGTTTGTTCCTTGGACCTCTAAGGCGAAAGGTGTGTTCACAATTGCCATACTTCCTGCATTTTCTATGGAAAACATCATAGGCAAAAGAGTTGTATACTGAATATGTTAAACTAAGAGCTTATAAAAACCTGCTCATGTCTCTTTGAGTTTCAAATTGAAAGACCTTCATCGATTTTGAAAGAAATGTGTCGATGGGAAGAAACACGAAAAACATACTATTATTCTTTCCATAATGTTCAAATTCTAATTTGTATCATCTATTATAACACGACACAGTACAACTCGCGTTTAATTTGTGCTATTACTTCATGTAACATGACCATTTCTGTTGTGATGTCCTCTTACTCTGCGATAACAGAAATGGGCTTTGCTTTTACCCCTCCAACTTTCCAAAGTGTACCTTATTCTTTTCGTCAAACTAAAAGAGATTTTGTTTTGTTCTATTTCTTTTGTTGTGTTTGCATGATAGCTTACCTGTATTCGGAAAGTAGAAATGATCTTCCTGTGTATCTTTGATTTATTTACTTCAAGTCATATCTTATCGTCTTCAGGAATGTATTTTGGTCTTTATCACTTTTTTAGATGTTGATATGAGGGTAGCTGTTTGCCATTATATCATTAAGAACATCGCAGGACAATTCTGTGCTGTTGTCGAGGAAGAGTGCAATGCTCTGCTGCTTGGAACCAAGGATGGTAAGTCTGTTTTTGTATCCCTATCCCCTTTCTACCTAAGTTTAGTGCGAGGATGCTGCAGTGGCTAGGGCTGCAGACTCCAAGTCCAAGAGTCTGTAATTCAAGTCACTGACACGAGGAAACTCTCACCCAGAGCGAAGGGAGTCGCTAGGTCTTTGTAATTCCATGCGTAGGAATCATGAGATGTGATCGCAGCAAGAGGAAGCACCAGGGCACTGCCTGATAAACATAAAACTGTTTAGGGCGTCATAATATCCTTAGAACTACATTCGGACGCTAAGTAGCTACAAAACCTTATTGTAATTTGATATTGAAATGATAACACTTTTCCTACCATGTACTGTTTTGAATCCATTTCCACTGGGATTCCCAAACCAGCATACAATTAGATCTCCAATTGTAGCCCTCGGGCATACATTTCCTATAGAACATTTTCTTGATGAAATCAGTCAGTTTCGTGTTTTCTCGCGGCTCTCAGATGTACTTGTTTTTGTTTAACGCATTAAATGCAATTGGCACTCTTTTCCTGTTATCTAAGAGAATCCACCGATATTTTTACAATGGTTATTACATCCTTTCTTTGTTCTTTCGAATAGTGGACCGTAAACTCTTAAATTCTTTGAACACAGGTGCAGTTGGCTGGAAAAGAGCTGTCGCTGGTGTGCGTGAGATGTGTGACGCATGCGCAACGACCATCTTCAACATTCACTGGGTGTGCGAGAAGTGTGGGTTCGGAGTCTGCTTAGACTGCTATCGTAGCAAGATTACAGAGCAGGAAGTCAAGGGTGTGTTCCTTCAGTTTCCTTATTGTTATTTCTACTAAACTATGGGCTGTGAATTTTAACAGCTTTATTATATTTTGTTTCAATTTGCATATTGTTTTTATATTACTATGTTTTGCATACTATTGTACTCGTATTGTTTTTACATGAGTCACTTTGTATCGGAATAAAGAAATGTCACGTTCATCCAAAATTTATGGTACAAATAGCAAAGCTTTTTATAAGTATAATTGTAAAAAGAAAATTGCAGATCTTCTAGCGAGTCGTGTTGTGTTTTCAATTTTCAACCCTTCTGGTGCCAATTAGGAATTTTTGTTCAATCTATTTCTGAAGGCGGCAGCTCCCTGATGGTCACTTCTTTTATTTTAGACTTGATTGTTTAATCACGCAAGCTTTTCTTAAGTTTTTCGAGGCTTCCTCTAACATCATCAAGGTTGTTCTGAATTCTACGTTGTCTAAACTCTATGCTCTCTTCATGGATACATTTTAACATTGTACTTGGGATAAATGCTTTTTGTCGGTCATTTAGCACTTGTCAGGCAAAATGGGAGATTGATTGATCGACCTATTTTCCTATTTGTGTTGTTGATTTTCTTGTAGATGAAGGCGACACGACGTTTGAGTTTCATTGGATCAGTTGTGCACCAGGCCTAGCTCACAAGCCTCGAAATATGACGGTTACCCAAATTATTCCTGAAAATGGTTTGTTTTTTCAAAGTTATCTTTATTCTGTGATTTCTTATTACGCTTGTTTTTCTCGACTTGATTATTAGCCTTGAATGTTTCATTACACGACAGCACTTAGCTTCAATGCCCTGAGAACTATTAACCGAATTAATATAAAAAAACGCAAAAACTATATACTAGTTTGTGTCTGATGGTTATTTTTCTTACTTCAGCCTTATGGGAACTGTGTCAGTCAACAATCGACATTTGCACTGCTCTTGGGGTGCCGTTTAAATTATCAGAAAACGTTTTGAAAATGGCGATGCCTTTGCGTGAGGCTCAAGAAAAGATGACCCCGCCAAAAAGCATTTCCTTAATTTCGCACATGGAAGACGTATGTGTTGGATCACCGACACTTTCTGCCTCGAATTCAAACGAAAATACTGATCAGCTGGTCTTTCCAAGGTTCGTCAATGACTCTGAGATCAAGAAAAGCCAATCCCAGGCGGATATTGCTACGCCAACCAAGGAACTGATAATACCTATTGAGAAACCCAATGATAACAACGCAGAATTGACTGTCCCTAGTTCTATTAGCCCTTGCTTGAGTTGCACAGATAATGAATCACGTAATCGAATCACCACTGTTAATAGTGAATGTGATACTATCACAAATGACCCTTCGAAGATGCAAGAAAACTCTTCTTCAGGCAATGCGAATTTTGTAAGCAAAGAAAGAGAAACACCCGCCAATATTATCACGTCAATTGTGACGACGGTTAAAAGTGAAACATCGGAGGAGCCTATCAAAGAAACAGTCGTAGGCGATGAAAACGGATTGATCAAAATACAAGAGTTGTTACCTGGAAGCATTGAAGATGCTGGAGAAAAGACGCTTAAAGAAGAGAATGGCATTGTGTTAAGTGGATTTGCAGGATCGTCCAAAGAAGTTTTTGACAAAGAGGTTGTCGAGGAAAGTAATCAATTACACGTTTTAGCCAGCTGCGAGGATGGCGGGAAAATTGGTCAACACATCAAGGAAGAGGTGAATGCTGGGAATGAAAATGAACATGTAGAATCACGTGACGAGAAAGCTTACGAGTACTACCATGCGATATGTGAAACAGCTTTATCGGTTGCCCGTGCTATCCAAACCTGGAAAGATGCTAGTGAAAAGATGGTTGAGCCAGGCGAATTTTCGGGTTGTGATGAATATTTTTACGAAAAGCCGGAAATCTCAGAGTCAGGCTGCGAGGGGGTGATCAGAGACACAGAAACTGGCGATCAAGGCGACTTGGACATTGGTGGCGATGAAAAAGGAGTAGAAGAACCTTCTTCGGCAAATGAAGGAAAATCAGCAAGGAGCGAAAACTATTTCGGAAATAGCCTTGATATTTTAGCAATGGTTGCTTCGGGGATTTTTGATCAAGACAGCAAGAAAGACAACAACTCCAATGATCAAGACGAAAATACGGTTAAGGACGATAAAACTGTCAAGTCCCCAAGTTTACACCCAGAAACATTTGTAAAAAGTGTTGCAAGGGATTGTCCAGTTGCTAGCTACTTGTGCGATGGAGCGTTGCTGCAGCTCAACTATTCGAGGCACCCTGAGAATGTGAGGCTGTTCCGAAATGTTTGGAAAAAGGGCTTTGTAAGTATTAAGCATTGCATTACTTTTTCTTTAGCGAACTAAACAGTCACCTGGGTAAACTATCACCTCCTCCTTGAGATGCTCAACCGACTTCGTCCTTTATCTTTTCGGGCAAGTCTAATTAAACCTTTTTTGTTGCTGCAGGAAAGAGTCTTAATATTAATTCAACACCCAAACTTTTTGTGTATTGATTTTAATATTGCAGTCTTCGAAATAAGATGTTCGTTTTGCTGAAACTGGGCAATGTGTTGACATCAAGGATTTATCTTTTTTAAATGATGCTCTCCTAGTCAAATGTTTCTGAGGATCTTTTCTCTTTCTGTTGCAGCCTCTAATCGTCAGTCGAGTTGACGAGTTGATGGATAAAAGCTTGTGGAGACCGGAGTCTTTTGCAAATGAATTTGGTAAGCGGGATTCGCAAATTTCTAAAGTTGTAAGATAACACTAAATAGACTTCTTGAATGTTTGTAAAAAGCTGGCAACTAGTGGTGTTTAAAACCATCTAGAGATATTTAGAAAATATTGTTATTAATTTTTTGTTTTGTAGGATCTGAGTTGGTCGATGTTGTCAACTGTCGCAGTGGACAAATTTTGCATCAGTTTTCAGTCGGTGATTTCTGGGAAGGATTTGAATCAGTTAAAGGTAAACATCACTGATATCTAAAATCGTACCATGAGTATCATCTCACTTCATATATAATATATAATGTTGTTTTATGTTCCAGTGCTATAAAGATTGATTGTCAAAATTGACTTTTAGATCGCCCTGTTGATTCGCAAGACCTTCCAATGCTGCTGAAGCTCAAGGTTCGTCGTTTTTTGCAAACAATATCTTTATCATCAACCCCCCTTCCCCGGGGTTGATGTTGGTTGAAATGGGTACAGAATAAATAGGGATTATGAATAGGTTACCAATCCAATCATAACATCGATTTGAAGGGAAGGGGGTTTATGATTTAAAGTGTCTCAGTATTTTTTGAGAAGATTTTTGCAAATTTTGTTCAACTAGTCAATACAGCTTTGAATCAATTTTTGTCGTTCCCATGCCTGTTTAAAACCAGTATTAATTATGCTTCAGCCCCCACAGTGCGCTTTTTGTTTGTTTCCATCGTTATGCTGAGCTGAGACGCCAGCTTTGATCATTAAAATGTGAACATGAGCAACGTAATTGATCAAAGTAATCCAATATGACTACAAATTATGTAAAAAAAACCAAAATTGATCAATGGAATCAAAATTGATAATATTTTGCATCAGTGTCACACATTCTCTCACCAATTTCATATGTCTCATTTTAAGTTCTTAATATGCGACGAAGAGCCTATTACAGCATGTCTTACTTTTTGCAAGTAATTTACATTAATACCCCAACAATTTACATCAACAGGACTGGCCACCGGGAGACGATTTCCGTGATAAAATGCCAAAAAGGTTAGTGATCAAAATATCGATCTATCCGTAATGTTCAGAGGTTACCAATAAAGGCAAATTTTGTTATAGAAAATGATATTTTATCAATAAACAAGTGGAACGTATTGTCATTCACGCTCAGTTCTAGGAGCCTTATCAGTATGTTGTACCAAGGGTAGAAGTGAACAATTTTGTTATCAATATTTGGGTTAAGCACAAAATATTCCCGATTTTATTTCCAATAAGTTACAAAGACAATATATATTTCAAAATACAATATTTTCTGCTAAAGACAAAACATAACAATTTTCCCCAGCTAAATGAAAAGAAAGCTTACTTATTTCCACTTGCCCTTACTTAATGGTCATATTGTAAACTTTGCTTGTTTGATTTCTTTAGATTTGAAGACTTGATGAACGCCATACCGTTGCCGGATTATACCAGAAGAGACGGACAATGGAATCTCGTTTCAAGGTGACACTACTATCTAAATCAACCTACTATTTTTCGCTAGTCTTTTTTAATATAGTTCTGTAATACGTTCGCGTTGAAAATGATGATTTTTCATAGACTCTACTCTGCATGTATTTTTTCTAATGAAAATTGTCGTTTTACCGGTCTGTCATATGGTTCTTGATGCCATATTGGCAAAGCTGTACATGCTTTGGCTGTCTATATCCGCTTCATGCTTTTGTTCTAAGTTGGGACTTTTAAGTTCTTTTTAAAAGTTTCACATTTCATGCGATTATCAGACAACTTAATGCGGTCACAACCTCACCTTATTATATAATCGTTTACAATGAACTAGGACTGAGTTCGACCGCTTTTTTTCTCGTTGTTTTTTCTGATATGTGCTGATGTATAAACAACAATCTTTCATTGCCATCTCAAATAATTTCCACTCATTTCCTAAAGTTCTATTTTTTAAGCACATTTATAGGACATAAATTGACCATTTTCACTTCATATATTTTGTATCAGATTTTTCTAAATATTTACCCCACAGGCTTCCAACCAACCACTTCATAAAACCTGACCTTGGTCCAAAGATGTACAATGCATATGGTAAGTACAACTTCATTTACGCCTTGATTATCTTATACGGCAAAGTATTTTTTTCAATTTGGTAGTCACAGTCTCTAACAGCCAGCTAACAGTAAAATTATCTTCTTCTGCTACATCAGGTTCAGCTGCTGTGCCTAGCGCTGGGACAACCAACCTTCATCTTGATATGTCAGATGCCGTCAATGTCATGGTATGTTTTATAACACCAAATATAAAAACGTTTCAAATTTGCTGTCATCTCTATCACAGCTATAAACCAAGGACAACCAATTTGTACAATTAATCAGGAATCGATTGTTATTTAAGTGTTTGTTGTGGGTGATATCCTATTGAGCTCTCAGGCGTGCTCTTTCACTTCTCTTTCCAGGGTTGTCTGTCTATAAACCAAACTGAAGTCAAGTCATGTCTGTCTGTTTCAACCCAACATTCGCCTCTCCAGTTTAATCTATGATACCTTTTTGTTTTGGCCTGACATCTTTCTGGCCTTCTGGTTCAAGATGAGCCGATTTGTATCCATGCCTATCGATCTACTCACTCTGAATCTCAACCTGCTCCTGGTCATGATTCATTATTTTCGTTTTCTAATCGAGAATAAAAAATCAAGCATTTTGTGCTACAACATTCCGGCTCTTTTCATGAAAGAGAAAACCCTTTATCAGACTTAATTGTAGATCAAACAAGTCAAATGTTTGCAACAGAATCTCATTTTTCATTTTTGAACTTGCACAACAGGTTTATGTCGGCGTGCCACGTGACCCATTGCTTGGAGATCAGGAGAAAGAAGGTAAGGCGGTTGTATTTTACTTCATTTTTAAAAAGTTAGTTAATTGCAAATTTGAATCTCGAACTTTTCTCGACTGTTGCACTTTGCCATTTCATCACATGTCATGCTTAAAAAATTAGTATAAGCTTATTCAAAAACAGTCATAGTTCAATATTACCTGGTTTTCGTGAGCTTTATGTGTTTTTGGCGCACTTAAATTGTTTCACTTTCAGTATTATTAAAATTACTTATTTCAGATATATTTTTATGTGATTGAAATTCAAAAATAGATTTAGCGAATTTCACTTCGATTAGCGATTTTTAAATAGATATATTCACTTCGATTAGTGATTCTTAATTTCACAGCATTTTAATCCTACAGCATTTTATCAGTTTCGATGTTATCATATAATAACCTCTCAAAGCCATTGATATATTTTATCCTGTTAGATGCCTTGAAAACTGTAGAAATAGCCTGCTGTGACAAAACCATTGAGCGAGTCCGTCAACCAGATGTCTTACCGGTAAGAATTCTCTTTAATCTCATACACAGTCTACAATATTTGTACCTAGCGTAAACATATTCATTTAGAACGTTAGAAAGAGCCTGGCTATTTGTGTATTATGTATCGTTGCTCAGTGTCGGTTTATTCATTGACTTTTATTTTTTTCAAAGGGAGCATTGTGGCATATTTACGCTGCTGAGGATGCTGACAAGATTCGAAAGTTCCTCAGAAAGGTACCTCCCCTTTCATATCTTCCCTTGATACCAGAGCCGAAAGATCTTGACTGGCTGTAAAGCTAACTTTCAGCTAATTCTCTTTCAATTAAGGAAAAGAATTTCGTTTCGTTTGGTTTAGAAAGGACACTCGTTTGTTTTGTTCTACGATCTAGATGCAAAGGCCCACTGCTACTAGCTAGATTTTGATATTTTCATTATTTTGTTTAATGGAGAATATTTGTACATTTCCCTCCCATTTCCTTACATTTACCTTATATTATGTTTATCTTATACTTCACTAGGTTGCCGAAGAGCGAAAACTCAAGTATTCCATCCACAACGACCCAATTCATGATCAGGTTTGTGTTCTCTCTCTTATCTCTTCCCCATCAAGTTTAATAACAACATTCTAATCCTTTTGTATTCCTTCATTAATTGGCCACCTCAATGCATTTGTCATGTGATTTTGCAATTCCCCGTAGAGCTTCTACCTGGATCACGAGCTGCGAAAGAGGCTCAAAGCCGAGTTTGGCGTGACTGGATTCGCCATTTGTCAATGCCTTGGTGACGCTGTTTTCATTCCAGCTGGTGCACCTCATCAGGTAAACAAATGCTTATAATACTTATTTTGACATTTCTCTTCCCCTTTCCTTTTCTTCCATTTATCATTGCCAGTGGTGGCAAAGGCCTTCACGAATAGGGTTGGTTGTTAGGGCCCCAGGGGCATACGCCTGTAAAATTTTAGACATCATATAGTTTCACGTTAATGTGACGCCCTTTTCAACCGTTGTTATCGTGCTATTTTTAGGAAGTATTAAAGGAATATTACTGCCCTCCACTCCCTGCCAAAAGTACAAAGGAATGTGGTAGACCACCTTTTGGCAAAGTGGCCTTCGTATCTTCCACCTCTGGTCTTCGTATCTTCCATTTGTTTTTAGTCTAAAAACCATTGACTAGAGGTTGCTTTTATTCATTGACTTTTTTCTAGGTCTTAAACCTGCACAGCTGTGTGAAAGTGGCAGAAGACTTCGTATCACCAGAGAGAATTGGGCAATGCTTTAATTTAACCCAAGAATTCAGATATCTGTCCGATCGCCATACAAATCACGAGGATAAACTACAGGTAATTCAATTTTTTCCTTGACAATCATTTTCTTATGTTACTACCAATTATCTAATCCCTTTGTATATAAAATCCAAAATGGCACGAAAAACGCGAATGACTGGAATAAATAAAGTTATGACATGACGCAAAATATTATACAATCTAGGATATATAAACACTGCTCTAAGCATAAACACATCGCACAACACGATCTAACTTTGAATTACAAGAAAATTCTGTCACAAAATACTACAAAGTTTTTTCTTGAAAAAAATCATTCTAAGGAGCATAGGAAGGTACTCTGTGTTTTAACGACATATTGTTTTCAAATGTGGCAATCTGTTGCTTTTTTGAATAAAAGAATAGTAGTTTGGAAATTGGGGGTTTTCTTCGCAACTAAAATGCTTGACTGAGTTCATCCTGCTTTAATGTTTTGTTTTTTTTTTCAGGTGAAAAATATCATCTACCACGCTGTTAAAGACTCGGTTTCTGTATTAAAAGAAAGCCTGAAGAGGCAGAACAAGAATGAGCTATGATTATTAAGATACCAATTTGGAAAGTAGTGGACTGCAAGGCTCCTAGGCGAAGAAAGAGCACTCCGTGACGTAATAGCCCTGTGGGACATTGTTTAAAGCAAGCAGAATGTTCACTGATTATTTTTTAACGAACTAAGTCGAATTATTTGTGATGCAACCAATAGTTATTTCTAGCTCTGTTTTTGTAATAAATCTGATATATGGCACATCATTTGTACAATAAATTATGTTGCTATGCATGACAAATTAATTAATTCTTAAAAGTAACGAACCAGATTTAACATTTAAAAACCCTATAATATGAATAGACCAAACGAAATTCCACGCTTCTCTACAATGGAAAAACGCCATACAATCACCACGTTTACTGTTTATTTGCTCTGCGGAAGCAAGCGGACATGTCACGTTTTGCATAAATAATTTTGTTTGGTTTGCTTCGAGCAGGCATTTATAAATTGGCCTTAGCTTTATAATTTTTCGTTTTGTTTGATGTACCTGATGCAATTCAATAGCTGTACAACAAAAAGTTTTATGATATTGATATTATTAATGATTTTGTATTAGTTTGATCGTAAATTCATCGCAGTTTTGAAAATAAATTTTGAATTTTGTTCAAAAGCAACTGCTTCCTTTCGATTCAATGTGGGATTGTCAGCTGTCTGAACCTGCTAGGCTGGGACCCAGGGCATTTGTATTCTCCCTCGATATCCAGTTTTTGACTTAACAGAGAGACTTTTTGTTATTTTTTCAGCTGGTTACAAATTTCATTGGATGACAACAGAAACAACTGGAGCTTTGTATCCTGGACCCTTTTTCCACCAAAACCACTTGGATAGGGACCAAGATTTTTTGACAACAACTCCTTGTTGATTTTCAGCGTTGTCATCAGGTTCCATTTCCGGTTCAATGACGTCGCATTCTTTTTCTTGTTCTAGCATATATTCAATGTCACCATCATCTTTCACCAGGGGGGACAAAAACGAATCTCCGTATTGGTTCTGAGTGACTCCTGTTGATATTTGAACTTCAAGTAAACCACAGTCTCGAATCAACAGTTTCTCGAAGGATATCGTTCGTTTCAAATTAGCCCCTGATTTAGTATCAAGTTTTTTCCCCTGGCAATCGTCTACAAATCCGGTACTATTTTCGTCAACTAGGTATCCGAGTTTTCGGTCTAGTTCTTCATCAGATGTGAGAGAATCGTTGTCAGTGCTTTTGGATATAGTTAATGCGTTAGCCGTTCCATGTTCACAGTCATTCCATGAAGGGGCTTGCTTGCATTTGCAAGACTCGATGGATTGGATGCCCAGCTCTCTCAGGTGCTCATCGTAAGAGGCAGTTACCCTGGTAATTGGTTCACCTTCATTTTCAAATAATACATTTAGTTGCTCGTTTTCACCTTTCAAAGACTTGGAGTCCACAGAATTATGGGCACGTTGATGTTCATCAAAACCATCAACATTTCTCCCTAAGTATTGGTTGAGTCCTGGAACTGAAGAGACCTGCTGCTTCCCAGCCCAGTTGTCTTCCAAAAAAAAATCTCGTTCATAACCTGTCACTCTATTTTCCCCTTGGCGTTGAGTTTGTAAATCTGTTTCGTTTGAAGTCATGTCTGATGCCCTTTGCAGTGTTTTGTTGCTTTCGGCTGCACTTTTGCTTATCAGCTCGTTTTCAATCGCATTGCTTTCACTTTCGCTACACAGGTACTCTCCAGCAAATCGATTGTTGATTGTTGCATCAAAAGGAGCTCCTAACAAACGCTTGCAAAGCTGTGCAGGCTGAGCTGCGTTCCAGTCGTCGTAATTTGAGCAGTCATGGCAACAGCTTAATGCATCTGCCTTGCACTGAAAGCAGCAGGGATGCATTGGTGGGTGCAATGCCACTGGGAAAAAGAGAAATGATGGGACATAGTAGCCCCCTTGAATCAACTGCGATGGCATACAAAGTTCGTTAATGTGTTGTGTTTTGCTAATGATTGACATGTGAAAAGGTTCTTGAACTGCCAATGCTTTCTTACTGGCTGTCATGCAAGCACTTTTACCATGTCCAATTATTTGCTGGTTGTGAATTCTTTGAACCAAATTCCTATTTACTGAAATCCCGTTGGCAGCAAACGAACTAAATTCATTTAAAGCATCGATACCCTTTTTTCTACCTTTCTTCTTTCCATATTTTATCACATCAAGATCTTTTTTCTTTTTCCTCTCTAGTTCCGCCTTGACTTTGGATATTTCTCCTTCCACATCAATGCACTCATTTATGAAGTTTTCTATTTCCTTGACGTCAGAAACAAAATTTGATAAAAATGCTTTTTCTTCAGGTAAATCGAAATTGGTCAATTCTTTGTGCAAAGAAACAAAATTTTCAAGGTGAGGGGCCTTATTTTCTTTTTCCTCCTGTTTTATAAATTGCATCAAATTATCCTCTTGTTTAATTTGGATCAATTTTGAAAAAGCTTCAACTTTGGTAGCATTGTTTGTTCCTTGGTGCTCCTTGCCTTTATTTCTCTCCAAATATTGCTTGTGACGAGCTTCCTTCCCCTGTAAAGGCAACTCTGCTCTGCATTCTTTTGAGTCCCTACTGTGACCAGTTTTTTCACTATTTGCTTTTAATGATTTCGTTTCCATTTTTGTGTTATTATCATTCCTGGTAATCCCTTTTTGTTTTTGAGATTTCAATTCAGCATCGTCTTTCTCTTCCTTGCCACTTTTTTCGGCAAGAATATCTTCAATTTTACTCAATGTAAACTCAAATCCTGAAAATTTGTCATCCACATCGGTTTGCACATCAAAAGCCATTTTCAATTTCTCTGCAAAAACTTCCATGTTTCTAATCTGATTTTCAACCTGCTTTGCTCTAACTTCGTCCTTGTTTGCTTCAGTTTCCCCAAGTATCGAAGCTATTTTCATTCGCAACTCCTGATTTTCAACAGCTATTTTACGTGACAAATGTCCTTTTTCGAGTATAATTTTGCACAATTCCAGCACATTGCTTGACTGGGCATCACTGCCTTCGATGTCTAACAAAACAGAAAGAACATAATTCAGAAATTGTCTTTGGGTATTGATTAGATCGTAAAAGCTCTATTTAGGCCTCAGGGGGCTTATTTATTTTGTCATTCCTAGAGGGGGCTTAAAAGAGAGAAGGGCTTATTAATAATTCAATGTAAAAACGTTAAAAAAATAACCTCATTCATTTTTGTCATAAAAATGTCATACAAACGTTCTCAAAAAACTTTGCTGAAAAGCAGCTTCAAAAGTTTCTTAAAATCAATCAATTATGTCCTCATCTTTCTCAGAGTCACCAGAATTGATTGATATCCCCCGGGACATCTTCTAAACAAATTTCGACTGATTTCCAAGGGGTTTCAAAGGGGCACAAATAAAAATTGACATGGACTGTATTTCATGCACACAATCTTATCATCATCACACCCATCAAGAGACCTACTCAATGCATATGTTTTCTTTGTTTGATATCAGGGGCTTAAGAGGAGGGGCTTAATAGAGAGGGGAGCTTATTTCAAATTTTTGCTTCTTAAGGGGGGCTTAATAGAGAGGGGCTTAAATTTACAAAAGCAGGCTATTGGAAGGTCTTTGGCTGTTCAGATTGTTATCTGCAAGAATTAGGGACAAAAATCTATTTTTAAGAAGATTATTTTCTTTATTGATATAAACAATATCAATTTGTTTTCAACCAATGGTTATTAACACAGTTTGTACACAACAATTCTAATACAATTGATTGTAACTGCAGAGGCAACCAGCCACTTTGCTCAACATTGTGCTAAAGTCTGAAAAGTTGAACAGTAATCAAAGGTGAGCAGAAATCTATATCCAGGTACAGAGACAGGGAAAGGCGAGAGGAAAAAACTGTATGTTTGAATGACCCCTGATTTGGTTGGCTCTCTAATATCAGCAATTGGCCTCTTACTCAGGCAAAAGCCAAAACAAGAAAACTAAGTCTACCTGTCTTAAAAAATCTGTTAACAGCATTTACCCAGTGGTTCTAAAATGGTCAGGGGCATAGCTAGAATAGGGGGTTAAGGGTCATCAAAAGAAAAATATACCAACAAGATAGATTAGTTCTAATTCACAAACAATGATAAATTGCTGATCACTTTCAGTCATTTTTCTTAATTTCACACTTTGAAAAGTGTCTTACAAAAAGTGTTTTATCCATGACTCCAAATGTTTCCATTTTTTATTAAATTGTTTTAAAATCTACTTACTATTTTCAAATTCATGTCATTCAACCAAATAAAACTACATTTAGTATCTTAGAACAGTTCCATTAGTATCAAGTCTTTCATAGCAGAAGTGCTAATCACTTTAGCATTTTGGTAAACAAGACAGAACAAACACTAGCATGCTTGCATACATGATTCTTTTTCAACCCACATAAGACCTAAACTTCCCCCTCTTATGTGAATAAAATAAATTCAACTCTTTAGACTTTGCAATATTACAATTAAACTTACCACAAGACTTCTTGTTAGCATGGTCCTGAAAAAGCCTTGAAAGTTCACAATCCATTTTAATCTTACTTTGACATAAAACTTCCTTCAATTGCTGAATTCTCTCCTGGCCACTCATCTTTCTTTCAAAAGCAGTGTCAACACTGAGATCGCCACCAGCATTTAAAAATAATGGCATTGTGTTGTTACTAGCAGTTCCTTGACTCAGAAACAAACTGGAGTACTGCAAGAGAACTAAGCAGTGCTCAAGAAGAGCATTTCTAACTGCTTTCCAATCATTTTTACATGACACATCATCTAACTGGTTACCGCATCCAGCTGCAGCAAGCAGATCAAGACTTGTCATTTCATTGAGCAGGAGCAATTTCGCAATTCGATCTTCATCAATCTCCTTTGTTCTTGCACTCTTGAGTTCCTCTTTTAAACTTGCAATACAATTATCTTTTGAAGTAATTTCACTTTCAACATCTGCAATTTTCCTTTTCAGATGTTCAACCTAAAAGTATTTTATTCATTATAGCCAATTACTCTATTAATTCAAAAATTTGAATTTATTACAAAAATGCACAGTCTCAATAAAAAAACTGGCTTGAATTGTCCAGTCTATATCAATTCACTCTTTTTAAGTGGTTTTTTTCAAAAGTAGACATTTGAAATGGGGTCAGCCCCATTTGACTGGATTTAAGAAAGGAAGTCAGTTTGTGACCACATATGTTTGAAGAGCCAGCTTTGCAAAGCCTGGGTTTACATCTTTTAAAAAGTGAGCAACTAAATAGTGGAAGACAGGAAAACTTTATGATAAGCGATAGAACCAGAATAGCCAAGACAACAGGCTATATTTTAACTCTGGGCCTTTATAAAAACAACTATGAAGTGCACTCACTTGTTGCTCGTACATTGTCTTCAATGATTTTATCACTGCTTCAGACTCACTTGAAATTGTTTCCACTTGATCCACCAGTTCTTGTTTTTCTGACTGCCACTCCTTGTTGCAGCTCCTGCGAAGTTCTGTAAGCTCATGCTCTACAAAGTATTACATCCTAATGATCAACTCTGTTTTCAAAATCAAAAGTACTCTTCATAAGTTTTCTTAAAATCTATGATCTAATGTTGTGGTGCATATTTCGTATGCAAAAATATCAAGGGATTTTGTATTCATTGCAATCATTCAGTCATTGTAGTAAAGAAATCAGAAGCATTTCTTAGTTGGAGGGGCACAGATAGGAAGAGGAACTATGTCCCAGAAAAAGGGACACTTTTCTGAAAGTTCTAAAGAGGGTACTTCTAAGAAATAGGGCATTTTAAAAAAGTTGGGCTATGGCATGTGCCCCCCGAATATGCCCTATGATCGCATCATCACTGTATTATCATCAACTTAAGGTCTCTCTCACGAGGGAAAAAGCCATTTTGAATCAAAGCTTCAACAGCAAGCAATCAATCTTTGAGGTCCTTTTCTAAGACATTACAATTTTTACCTTGTTGCTCCAGTTTCTTCAGCAGACTCTCAGATAGCCTCTTAAAATCAACCTTTAGAAAAGAGAATCATTTATTAATGTAAAATTATCTACAATCTATACAGAAAACAAGTATATTATGGATAACTTAAAAACCCTATATGTTGACACTCAGAACTTGCAATCTGTTTTTCTCCATCAAAGCAGCAACTTAGAACAAGCAAATATTTGTCTGTTTTGTTAATTCATGTTTTGGAAAATGAATTAGCCAATAAGTGTGTGGCAAAATTGCAAAGTTTTAAGTTTTTAAATTTTGATATAACTAAAAAGTTTCATTTATAATACTTGTAAATAAAATGTTTGTGATTGCTAGTTTCCTTGTAAGTTTTAATTTTAGTTTATCCTTTCATGATGTTTACAGACGAATTAGTTCCAAGTTTTAATTGTAAGTTTATTACCATATACAATTATTATGCAACAGGTATAAATGCACTAACTGTTACACCTCATTAGGTATAACCTCATAGTTACAACATAGAGCAGTTCTTCTTGTTTAACTCCAGTTTTTGCATCTCCAAATCACTTATACCTAGCACTTAAATCAGGTAACAAAAACTTACATCATTGCTATTTTCATAGTTCATAGAATTTGATAGTGCAATATAAATTTACCTCCATATTCACAAAAGCAGTATTTGTGACTCTCATGGCACGTGATCCAAAATTCAATGTGCTTTTTGTCTCATGAATGTTTTTCAATGTTGGGGAGACACAAACCTTGTTCAATTAAAAATACAATTTATTAGAAAAATATAACATTTGCAAACCTGTGACAGATTTATACTGTTTCAAAACTTGTTCTAGTTGGGTGTGATTTATAATTACCCCCAAAATCTATGCAAAAATTAATCTCAAATGAAGGTACATATTAACCTCATAAAGTGACCAGTAAATCACTGCTGTTTCATGGAAAAAATAAATTATGTCAAAGTAGAATTTAGGTCTTGATTTATCCAATCTATTTTTATTACAACCTGTATGTGCACTGCAAGGCTATGTTGTAGAGTTCAGCTATCTTGAATGGAATTTCAGCTGCTAGATACAACTTTAGCAATATTACCTACATAGCCTGAAATAATCAATGCTTTAAAATCATTAAAGAGACACCCCTCAATAAAACAGTGACATAAAATCTTACAATTAAACTGGTTTTGCAATTGCCACCAAGACTTTCTTGCAGTAGCCTAGTAAGCACTGAATTTCTGAAGGGAACATGGCTTTTTCTTGAGTCAGCTAGTGCTTGAATGACATTCCTAAAAACAAACGTTATCATAGCAAAAATGTTTTCTTTACATTAAAAGAATATCAAAGAGCAGAAATAAAATCAATGAACAGACATAAAACCATGGGAACTTGTGATGAATTATTTTCTTCAAAATCTTGTCAATAAACATGTTTTCATGTCCTTTTATTGTTTGTGCATAATAACCATTGTTTTCTGTCTTGTGCACTAATTTCCACTGAAACAGTTTACCTTGTAGGTTCATTGGTTGTGTTTTTGGTTAGTTGCTTAAAAATGTTTGAGACAAGCAATGGAAGATATCCTTATAGCTCTGGCCTCTCAAGCGGTGGGTTTGTTCGTTTTAGCTAATGTATAGAGATTTACTAACTAAATTATACAAACTTACCCAAGTTCTAATAAAGAAGAGTTGATATGTTGTGCTTCGCTCAGCCTTTCTCCTGATGCACATGTTTTTTTCACTCTTTCACTTCCAGCCAAATCACAGCTGAAATGATAAGCCAGTTTAACTTTGTTCATGAGGTCAAATGAGATAGAAATGAAATGAATAATTTGATTCAAAGATAAAATGAACTCTTTGATTAAGTAAATTTTGCTCCTGAAAAGTTATTTGAAAAGAGGGAAAGAGTCCAAATCATCATCAATTTTATTTTCTGTACAAAAGTTTAATTCATTTGCGAGCAAATGCATACTCACAGATGAATTTTGCCTTTTATGATAACATCTTCATCCAAACCCATCCTTTCCATGACACTCTGTAACATCAGGAAAACATTTTTTAATTTGAAAGTTAATCACCAGTGTTATCTTCAGTTCGAATTAACTTGTACGAAACTGACAGTTAAAATTAAAGATGCAATGTCAAAAAAGTGTTATACCGTTTAAAGATAAAAAAGGCTTAGCTAGTACTATCTAGCTTCATATCTTAATCACTGATGGAAAAAAAACTATCATAAATATTTTACAATCATGCGAGCTTGAAACTATTGGAAACAGTGTATCCATGACACTTTTTCCCTTGTTGAAGTTTACCGTTTAAGATTTTTATACCTCTGGTGTCCTTTTAGTTGATGACTTTTTACTCCGCAGGTCTAAAGAAAGGTAAATTAACATTCCATATATTAGCAGTAAAAATGGGACTATTTAAAATGCTAATATAACATGCAAATAAATCATTAGTTGTGATTGTTAAAAAGACAACATTTTGAGCATGTGCACATTATCGTTATCACTCATTTTTGAGTCAATAAATGCCTACACATTGCTTGTCTAATCAGCATTATATCATAACAGAATAGCTATTGGATTTCAATGACTGGCAAAAAACATCAAAAGCATATTGATACAACTGTTCACAAAGACAGAAACAACGAAAAATATAACAAAGGCAACAAGCACCTTTGTATGTGTTTTCCTCTGTGGTATGTTTCTCTTTCTTTGGTGCTTTTTCAATTGAAAGTTGAAATACTGAATGTGATCTATCAAAAAATTTGGTCAAAATTAACTGGCTAGCAACCTTCTTGAGAGGTGACAAATTTTCATCATGACATAATTTTGAGAAGCAAACTAACTTGTTACTGTTTACCTGCTCGAAGTTCTATTCATTTTAGTTTCAGCAAATACCAATCTTCGTTTTCCGAAGGCAATCAAGGCCAGGGCTTCTGCTGGGCTTCGAATAACATATTCAGTGAGGTTCTCAACATATATACCTAAAAACAAATGATGATTTTTTAGAAACACCAAAAAAATAAATTCTATCAATTCAATACATTTCATTACATTTATCAACCCTCATTCAACCTTATAAATCTTGTTTAATGCATCTTAGGCACTTGCTCTAATGGTGCGTCTTTGTGTTTTTCAAGGAATGCAAGATTTTCACAAATTTTCAGGAAAATGAATAGAGTAAGATTATGATTGAAAAGTACAGGTTGTCATTAAGGTGTAAAACCTACCTGATTTAGAGTTTTCTCTAATGCATAGCTCAACTCTTGTATTGTTTGTTAGCAGATCATGAATCTTTTCTTGATATATTTGAAGATATGAAGCTGAAACCTTTTAAAGAAAATGCAAGTATGTTTGAAGCCAGATTAAATTGATTGAACAAAATGGAAACAGAATGGCAATAAATTGATTGAACATAAAGGATCGTAACAAATTGACCAGAAAATAAATAAAGTTCATAAATATCAAATCATACAAAATTTGGTTTTAAGAGATGTCACCTTGTTGCTATGTTTTTGCAGTTTAATCTCTGTCTGTACAAATCCACACATTTTGCATTTTGATATTGTATTTTTGAAACAAGGTGAAAAGTTCTTGAAAAGTATGTAAAATAACAGTTGTATATTGCAAGAATCTAAATAAGGCATTACTTTGAAATTATGCTTGGTGTCACTGTTAATACTATTAAACACTCTGTGTATGATGTCATGAGTAATTCCATCAGCTGCCATAAGAGTGTGTGTTTTCCCTGCAAAGAAAGGAAATTACTGACTCAAAGATGCAAATTTTGAAAACCTCATAATTTTTCATACAAAGTTGTTTTCCTCTTAAAAAAGTATGGCACCCATTTTGTTTCTCCAAGGAAACCCTGTGAACAGAACAAAATATATAAACAAAATATATATTACATATAAACAGTTTTTTTACATTATTTTTGATTTTCTGTCTTTGTCTGAGCATTGCTACATTCCCAGCAGGAACTGCGGTTTCAGCCCCCCCCTCCCCAATAATTTCCAAAATGTACTTAGAATCATACCAAAAATCATCCAGCTCTCGGTTTTTAGCATGTTTAGCATCCCCCCGAAAACATTTTAGCCCCCTTGATGTGTAATATTCTCTGCGGTCCTCAGTTCTCAGCTACTTTGCCAAATAACTCCAGCAAGCGGTCCTAATACAATGGCCTTTCCATTCTTTGCCCATGATTTTTAATGGTTTTACCACAATTCTTCAATGCAAGCCATATAAAATAAAACGCTAAACATTTTTTACTTTTCAAAAACAATCTTATAGAATACCTGTTCCAGTTTGGCCATATGCTATCAAAGTACCATTAAAACCATTTAATGCAGAATTTACAATTGGCTTGCTCAGTTGATCACAGACCTGAAATTTGAAGAAGATTTTATTTACCATGTAGTGAGTTCGGTTAGGAAGGCATAATGGAACTACCACTTTATCTAGAAATATTTAAATTTTATTCATAATTGACTTGATTGCTCCAAAATATTTACCTGCTGATTGGTTACGTCAGGTGAAAACACATGATCAAACTGGAAAATTTTATCAGACTTTGTCTTTGCATCAGGGCCAACAGAAATCTGAAAAGAATAATAATACTTTACCTTTCTAAAAGTGCAAATTGTTGCAGTAAAAATAATTACAGGATGTTACAGGCTTTCTTTATAGCGTTCATGTATTTAGATTATGCATTGTGTTGCCTTTTGCCATCGTATTCAGAGGGAAACTGGGTGTGCATAAGGCAGTCTCTCACATTGGTACCATCTGGCATGACATTAAAGCTGTTGCTATTTGGTAAATAACCCCAACCGAAATTTAGCCAGTCTTTCAACATATGCCTTTATGAAGACTGTTGTTAAGTAGGTGGTCAGATGGTGGTGTAGTTTCATTATTTTTAGACAGAACTGCACATGCTTTAATGTGTGTAATTTGATAGTTCTATCATTATTGATATACCACATGCTTCTTAATCATGATAGAGACAACATTGATCACATAAGAGACAGCAAAGTATGAATTGCTTTAAATTTTTCATTGAATAAACTTGTTTCCTGTACTGATCTTTACTTCTGATTTTCTCACAAATACACAATTTAAATAAACAATCACAATACAATAAAACTTTTTGCAAAAACCTGTCATACAAACGATCAAAAGGGACTTTTCAATGATAGAAAATGAGTTTAATCCAACGGAATTAAGTTAAGAAGCTATCAAGGATAAAGTTTCATTGTTATTCGCTATGTTGATGCCATTTTCATTCAACCTCATACTGTTAAAAATATCAAGACTGGAAAGTATGTCAAGAGTGCACCTGAGATTGTAATAATCACAGAAATTTGGCACACAAAGCTTGGAATGTTTTCGAGCTTTTCACAAGCACACTTAATGTTTAGGGTGATTCAAGTCTGAATTGCTGGGCCAGAGCTACCATCACTGTCTTTGTTTCATTTTATTCATTTGTTTTTTTAAATTGAAAACTTTATCATTTATAAACGCTTCTTGAAGCTTTCTAATTCAAATATTTTTTGACAAAAATGTAGCACACTTTCTATTCTGCTCTACTTGCTTGTAGGATGGGGTTAAAGACTGAGGTTGTGAAAAACAATTAAAATACTCTTCTATAGCTTAAAAGATGCAACAGTACAGTTTAATGCTACGTTTCTTACATTTATATTGCTATCAAAAAAGCAATTCACGATATTTTCTAGAATAACTCTTTAAGTAGCCATTTCGCCTCTGTATATAACAACATTTTTTGATGTTTCATGAAGTTTCACTTCATAAAGCAGTTCAGGGTTCTTCATCACTTTCTTCAGCTCCTCCCAAATAAACACAGATATATTCTCCGCTGTGCTGACAACTTTTTTAAAGTATTCAACATCAAGGTCGAGATTTTTGTGATCAAGTTTCTCAAGTACTGCAGTTTCAATATCATTTTTTAAATCACATAAATTCATAACCATCCCTGTTACTGGATCGATGGGCCCTCTAACGACCACTTCAAAGTGATAATTGTGGCCATGCCCATTTAAATTATTGCACTTTCCATATAAAACTTTGTTCTCTTCGTCGCTTAAATTTACGCTATGTAGTCTATGGCTTGCACTAAAGTGTTCTGATCGAGATATGTAAGCAACCCGTTCACCCATCTTGGATTTTATTCTTTGCCTAGAATTTTGTCGTTGTTGTTGTTGCAATGGTTCTTATGACGTCATTGCCGGTGGGGTTCGGCTGAATTTTTCGTGGTTGTTCTGAAAAGGCACCCACCCATTCGCTGATGGCCCCTGGCCTAAAATTTTTGTCAACCTGTTGTTTTTTGGCGATAAGCTAATGCACGCAACGAAATAACATTAAATTATGAAGCGAAATTAAGAAAATAAACGTCAATGCTATGAAAAAGAATTTCAGAAAAGTGTTTTCCTTATTGAAATTATTTCTTCATTTTCCACGTACTTTGTACAAATGTAAGAACTGAAAGACTGGGCATTACCTGCGAGAGCTCCTTCGAGACCTGCAGCACACTTTGTGTTTTAGTTGCATTTTCTTCTCGGTTCAGCGGTCGTATTCTCACATATACCTTCACCCTGCCAGTATCTAAAAAATTCAGAAGGCTTCTTACTACTGTCAGAGTCAAGGAATATTGTTGGGTTTTATTTACATTCAAAATCGAAGAATGTTAATTCTTCTATAATTCCTTGTAGTTGGGTGTTTGAGAAGAGGATATTCTCATACCTTTTCCAACTTGAATCTGCTTTCTTTCAGACATTTCAACAACGCATGCATCACGTGCCAATTCCCTATCAGTTAACGAATTTATTCAATCTTTGAGTGTAGCTGAAATAAACAATCAAATTTGCGCAAAGTAGACAAAAGAAGTGACGGGTATGGAAAGAAAAGCAAGATTTAAATTATGTATGTGTTTTCTAGAAGCAATATCCACAATAGCTCAGGTTGTACAAATCTTTTTATATGTTTCTGCTCTATAAACCTTCAAAAGTTTTACGAATACTCTGAGAACATATTCCTTAAATGCAGAATTTGTGATACAATGCAATTAAGATTGTTTCCCCTTGTCTGCCAAACGCAAATACACCGCATAAATATTATCATTGGATCAAGATAGAATTATCGTAATAATTATCTACTTTTAGGTCTTCATTTACCCATATTGTACAAATTCAAAAACAAAATTTTTCATCCCCAATGTTTATTATTCCCCTAAAAGTTCTGCTAGTAGCAAGAGAAGATCCAAAATCGAAGCGATAAGGATTCTTATAAATCTATATTTTTTTACTCGCACAACTTAAAAAAAGAAACTTTGAATGAAAATGTAGACATCTGTGTTACCTTTGTTAGTGACTTGACCAGGCGATCAGAAACAATGTTAATTGGCAGCATTTGTTGCTTCCTCAAGCTGCAGCACCGATAATGGCAGCAACCATTTCCCTAGGTGGCAGGTGTAACGAATGTTGACACCCAAACTTGTTTTCGAGGCTCACACAATGTTCAATGCATTTTGTGATAATGGAATCGCACCTGCAATAGCGTCCCGCTGTCAAGCCAAATCTTATGAATTTCCATCCGATGCAAATTTAATATAAATAGTGAATTAATGTCATATTCAAAATACACTTACGTTGACGGCATAGCCAAATTAAGTATTCTCTTCCCCAGCTCTAAAGTCTTGTTTATGACCTGCGCGTGAATGCTCGTTGGAGCGAATACACGGACTGGCAATAAAACTTGGAGGTTTCAATTAAAGCTTGTGTATTCATATAGAGCTTAACAAACTTTACTGAAATACATACATCAACAAAAATATATTTATGTATTTGATGACAATTTTACATAAGAACTTTTTACTATTAATTTTTCTTGCTCACATATCACAAATACCCCTTATTTATTTTAATTCTTTCAAGAAAACAACAATTTAATTTTCTAAATCTTCCTCCATTTTATAACACTGTGATTTATGTAAATAAGTTAACTCTTGGATGACAGAAATTGTGTTCTCCTTTCAGCCTTCTGATTACACAAAAGTCTATGGTGATGGTTGTGATTTTGCTATGATTGGCTGCTGTCATAGTCCAGTACAGTTCAGCGCAATTCTTTTAAATTAGTTTCAAAACGAATTAGTTTTATTTTGATTTCTTCTTATGTTTATTTGTGTTTAGAAAATGTGCTGGCAAATAGCAACAGAATATTCACTTATCTACCTACCATCATGATGTTTTGGTGGTGAGGGGCTCCACTACTGCAAGTGCATGCAGAAGAACAAGCTATGCCCTCTTTTCTAGGATGCGTTTTGATCGTTTCATAAAATTTTCCGATTTGGTTTATAAACAAGCTGTAAGAACGTTTTAAAAATACTTTGTAATAGTAATTAGAGTCCAATCTTGAAGCGTTAAGACATTAACCTAAGATATTTCGCTGTGGAAACAATTAGATCATAATTTCATGAACATTTTGCTTAATGTGATAAGTTGCAAACAATGCAATGATTTCAATTCCTTATTTGCTAACTTCTCTTAGCTAATGCCACTGGTAAAAACATATCAACAATTTGAATTTCTTAATATAAGCTATACGGGCGGAAAATAAAAACATAATTCAACTCATAGTTCTCTTTATAGTAGACTTAAAAACTGAGTAAGAAACTTATAGCAATGAGCGTTCTAATGTAATTTTTTCAAATTTCTTCGAACCGATTTAATTTCATACATTTCATCATATATTTTATGCTCGAATATCATCGCTAATTTCATTTGCTCATTTACTGTGTTTCGCTATTAGAATTTATCTGTTTTGTTGTTCGTTATGTTGATGCAGCCACGTAGCCAGCTTGCATTTATTTGTGCTACGGGTAGGATGCCAGCTTACAAAATTTTTATACTTTTTGTGAACGGTTTTTGTAGAATAGGACGCACATAATTTATGATCAATATTAAGAGCAATGGCACCAATATTGAAGATTGTAGCACATCTCTTTTTCCTCCAGCCAACTCTGAATATTTTTACCAAGCGTGTTTGTATTTTGCATTTATCTGGCTCTCTCAAAGCAATTTGTCATATTTTTCCTGAAATATTTTTAACCATAAACATCACGATAATTAACCAAAGTTTCTTCCCGAAATTCGAAAACGTAACTCTTCTGACCGAAACTTGATCATGGAAAATGAAAATGCTCATGTAAAGCTGAGCTATATTGTACTTTTACAAAGAAAGTTTTTGTCGATTTTTTCTCTGTTTATTGCTATTTGCCAAGAGTGTTTGATTCCAATTTGAAAAGCAATATGGAGTTTGTGCTTATGATTCTCGAAGAAATTGAAGTGGAAACATTAGTAAATATTGTATGCATCACTGCAGAATTGAACCAATAGCAAAACAATTTCCGAAAATCACGAATCAAATATGTGGTCTGAAAGACTAGAGGCTAGACTAAAGATTCACTAAAAATAAGCAAGTATTTTCTAAAAGGGGCGTTTTCCGGCGTTCTAGAGGACGTGTCCTCAAAATTTTTCAAGCACACTCATTTCAGCCCCTCTACTCCTAGACTGGTGCGCGGTTCCTGATGTGCACAAACTTAGGCGAGTTAGTGATAAGATACATTTGTGATAAAATGATAGATTTTTTTAATTAAGAAAACATTACATCTTTGAGGTAGATTAGTCGACGAGCTTTGTTCCTTAATGTAGAATTAGTCTCAAAGCCCAAATTTCATCCCATCATTGGTTGGTGTAACGATATCGATTATTTCGATTTATTAACTCTTGTTAGTTTGCAGAATCTTGTTTTGAAAAACTCTGCAAAAAGATGGCCCTCACTAACCCCTCCCTCCCCCATTGTGGCGTTGGCCCTGCAGTGTGCTATAAATCTGCGTTATTATTGTCGTATTCATTTCCTTTCATTTTATCTTATTTTCTTCTCAATTTCTTATTTTATTTTTTCTCGATTTATTTGCCACAACTCCAACAACTCTAGTTGCCAACGTAAAAGGAACAATCCATTCAATTCAATTTACCTTCCTCTTCATTTCTCAAAGACAGTCCAAAGAATGGAAGAAAAACATGTTCTCGACAGAAGAATACGTTGAGAGGAAGTCGGCTGCATCAGGTCGAGGAAGATTTGACTATTTGCAAGCACTGGTAACAGAATTTCAGGATACTGACAGTCAAGGTAATTGATTCAGCGCCATTAATTGATTTGGGATTCAACGGTACCTTAAAATTGTCTCTATAATCAAGAGAATACATTTTTTCAAAACAAACCAAATCAAATTTTCATTCAAGCAACCATTATATACAATATACGTGGAATATATAAACTAGATAACTGACAATAATTTAATAGCAGCTTTAAGAATGTGTTAAAGATGAAATAATTAACAAGAGGCATAACCACCAATTTTAATATAATGTATTAATATGCAACTTGACTACTTGGAACACTTGGAACACTATCGAGCTAAGAGTCCCTATTTATTTTCGTAAACTAGACTAGAAAAGAAGAAAATAAAAATAGAATAAAAAGAAATATAATAAAAGAAAAAAATAATAATAAAAAAGAAATAATAATTTTTTTGAATATCTATCTAGTAAGTCTAGATTTCATGACAGTTTTCGACTTGGGAGTGCACAAGCTAGTACCCGAAAAAGCAAGAGTGCATTTGTAATAAGTGTCCACATTTGAGTGTGCATCACATTTATCTGTGATTCTTGAGGGTGTGCATATTTTGTAGGCAGATTTTTAAAATGAGGTGAACTTGAGCAAGTCTTAAAAACGTGGGTCATACCAGCAATCTTCTCTGCCTTATTGAAAGGTATATTTTGTTTTTGAGGGGATTCATTTTTGTTAATAAATTCTAATTCAATTAATTAGGAAAATATTTATCTCCAGCATAATTTATGGTGTATCTATATTGCACTTGTCTATCAAATTGTTTTTCTTTACCATGGATCTTTCCATGTTTAATCAGTCTCAGTTTTAGATGTAATCCATGTCACATTTTTTCATTTACTTTTGACATTAAATATTGCATCAACAAAGAAGGGAATGATCAAATGAAGCCTATCCAAATATAAATTTGATAATTTTTGCTGAGTTGAAACAACCCTTTAGATAATTTCTCTGTCTCCTTTCAATGTTCTTCTTAAATCACTTTTCAATGTTAATCTGAGGTTTCACTTGCTAGGTGCAAAGGTGCAGATTTTGGCAAATTTGGCAAACTTTTCCTATGACCCAATTAATTATGGGCATTTGAGGAAATTGAATGTGGTTGACCTCTTTCTAGGTACGTATACACAAACTTGTATTCTGTGGAATCTCAGGGTTTGATGTGAAACTGGGCTGTTCTAAATTGCAACTCAGAGTTTTGTGCAGAAGCAACTGTTAAACTGTGCTTGTTAAATTATGTGGCATGTCAAATATGTTTGATCGCAACTTTGAAGGGGCTGGGTCAAATAACCATAAACAAACATTTTGTTCAGGATTGGCTGCATGTAAGAAAGGTTTTGTTTACCAATCTTCAAATCAAAGAGTAGGACAGAATGGCAGGGTGTGAAACCTTGATGCTTGTAGCAATGGTGCCAAGTCTGAATCATGCTTTCAGCAATGTTTATTGTTCATGGGCCTGGGCTTCTGCAGAAAGATGTCTCTGTGATGTCACTTTGGCCAAACAGCCTGTTAGGATATTCACTGCTTGTGTTCCTGCTGCAGTACAAACGGCTTCTTTTTGTGGACTGATCAATGAAATGATGTTGAAATAATTGGCTTAGATAATTTATTTGCAACAAAAGATGTTAAAGTCTTCTTGTTGCACAGCGATTCTTTGTCATCCCCAATCTGTGGTGGATTCACCCCTTGCACAAGCATCAACAAAACAACATTTTCCCACAGCATAGCAGGTGACCCACCCCTTTAAACAGTATGGTTTTCACATTCCATCACTTAACTCTAAGATTAATTTGTAGATATGATCTCAGAGGATGATGCTGACTTGGTGAAATTTGGCATTGGAGGAATCTGCAATTTATGTCTCGGTAAATAATGTCAGCTGCATTTTTGATAATTAACAAAACTACATGATACTTTAGACCATTATCTGTTGTCAAATGCTCTACATGTTTTATTAATTCACAAATTTTAGTAAACTTTACCAATAAATTTTCTTACAGATGGTCTATGTGCTTTACTGCCCCTATTTGCTTATTCTAGATAAAGAGAACAAACAGATCATTGCTGAAAATGATGGAGTTGAGCTTATTATCAAATGTTTGTCAAGGTTTGGTTTTAGTGATTTTGGTGGTTTGATGCAGGAGTAGAATAGTTTGTTATTATTGACTTTGTTAAAGACAAATAGCCTGCCAGCTTTGTGATTACCTTTTGTACATTAAATTTATCATGATTACTTCAGAAGTTATGCAATGCAATATATAACTACTTTTTTTGTTTTTTCTGTGGTGGGAAGATGATCTCTAGTAGGAATCACCAAAGAAAGTAATATTAGGCACATGCCAGATAGAAATGCTTGTACAATTCTCAGTATAAAATGAAATAAATCAGAATAAATTAAAAAAAAAGAAAATGAAATTTAATGAAAAAATTCCTGACAGAGGCACCTAGATGAAGACAATTTTACTCCTGCCATGTGGTGATTTTACTGAACAACCTGATTCTGGAGACTGAACGATTGTCAATTTGAAATTTGAATTTTCTTTGTTTTTTCACAACATTTTCTGACTTTCAATTTGCCTTTGTTTTCTTGTTTACAGTCCCGATGAAGAAACTGTAATCAACGCAATAACAGCATTGATTTATTTATCAAGCCACTCAAATAAATCAGGTATTTGAAACTTTCTTCTGATCTCATTAGTTTTTAGAAATGAATTGTCATTTTTTTTTGCTTGAATATATTGCATTTGGTGGGTTGAATGCACAATTATTGCACTTTTCTTTACGTGTTAAGTATATTTTTTACATTATACATACTGCTTTTACCTTTTTGTTAATATCAACTTGATGTATTTAATCTTAACCATTTGTAGAAACAGCTTCTGAGGATGTCATTGAATGCATGACGAAATTTCAATCATCTTCAAATATCAGACTAAGAAACCTCGCTGTAATCTATTTGCAGGTAATTTAAGTATGCTGCCTTCCTCTTTTCTTTCTTTTCCGATTATGTTATTCAATAAATGTTGTTTGGAAAGAAAGAAAACTAGTATTTACCTGCATGTTGAAAACTCTTCTCTTTTGGGCAAATTTCTTTTTTGAATCAGAAAAAGAGGAAAATTTCTTTGAGATTCAAAAAAGCAAAAAATATATTTTCAAAATATTTGGCACCATTGTTTTCTAAAGTGTAATTTGCAGTTCCACAGGCGTACATCCAAATGACATTGAGCCACTTATGTGCTGACAATTTAAGAGACTGTACTTACTAAACATGGATATTGTAATTCATGATAGTGATGTATCACCTTCTATTATATTTTCTTTATAAGTCTGTTCTATTAGCAAATAATAAGACTAGTGATTCTTTTCTTTAGGATTGTTGTGGCCTGAAAGAGAAATGAAGTTATGAATCCTTGTTCATGTCATGGCTAATATCAAAATCACCTTTCATGTCAACAACTTTTTCCAGTATGAGCAAGTGACAGTCTTTACTGTGGTCTTAGAGATGTTTCTAACAAAAATACTGTTAGGCCTTGTCCTTACAAAGGAATGAAGGAAGCGCAGTGAAAAGGAATGCTGAACGTGGCACAGAGCAAAGCATGACATGGATTTATATTTGAAAGGACTCCTCAGAACGTTCATAGTTACAAATTTTGTAATCCATAAAAACCATGCTTTCAATAGGGGTTTTCAGCCCACCCACTTATAGTATGGTGCCCGGTGCCTCCTGAGATATTTTAGTTGCAAATCAGCAAAAATATCTAGATAGAATCACATATTTTTAATGCATGGAACTGCAATATTGTCTGGCAATGTCAATTATCTCATGTTTCTCCTGCCATTCTGTCCTACTCTTTGATTTGAAGATTGGTAAACAAAACCTTTTGTTTTTTGCTATTGCATGATGGTTTTTTCTGAGTGCTAAATTGTGAAAGTTTTCGAAAGACTCTCCAAGGAAACTTTCCTAGAAATATGTTTTTATAATTTGCATCTAATAGCAGAGACAGCTTGGAATATAAACTTTAAGAATCTCCGAATTTTGTCTCCATATCACTAAGGTTTTATTCTATTACAAAGAAAACAATTTCGCTACTCTTATCCAAAGTTATTCTCTTGTGTTTTCCTGTCTTGTTTTGATCAACTCCCCAACAACAAATCTTTCTTTCGTGTCCAATCGAGAAATTTGGCATAATCTACGTGAGGTAAAATAGCTTCCCACCTTTTTAGACGAAACTCTAAGTTTTTTATACATGCTAAGGATGCAAGATTTTGTTTCGGAATTACCTCAAAGTCCGGTTCGGTTTCTGTTAGGAAGACCATTTATTTCTAGGAACTGTGATAATCACTTTACTGAAACCGCTTGATTCGTGAAGTTCCTCTTCGGATAAAAACAATTCATGAAGTTCCTCTTCGGATACCCGAGATGTATCAAAAGAGGTGGATAAGCATCCAATGAGCTGTGAGAGGAAAGATCTTTAGAACCGGAAAACTGTTTCACGGCCATGTCCTTTGAAAATATAATAAAAAACAAATACACATATACTGCATTTATACATACAGACATCAGTATAAGCATAAGTATATGCAAGTTAAATCGAAACAAATTTACGCCAATCCTACCTTTCTAGGATACCTTTCGTTTGAATCTCTTTCATAATTCAAAGCATTTACAATCCTTAAATAAATTGTGAGACTGCATTGAGTTTTCGCCCCCTTCCGAGCCAATCAAGCTGTTTTAATTTAAGTAAACATAGTAATTATTAGCTTCCAAACAACATTGAGACGAGGGCATTACAATTTTTGTCGTCTTTCCTCCCTAGATCTTGTGAACTTTTGAATGCTCTCCTCTGTTTCCCAGACTCTTGCAACCTGTCTTTATTCAAAACAAAAATTGAATTTCTTTAAATTTAATATATTTGGAAATTTTATTTCGTGACATTGGATTCTCGTCGTCGTATTGCTTTGTTCCTGTATATCTTTCAAAAATAAACAGCTTGATCTTTCCTCTCTTTCTGATCACCAGGGGAGTCGCGACCAGGGGTGTGGAGTCACATCTCCCCCAGTGGTATCCCGAAACGAAATTTGAGGTAAAATCCGCTAGGTTGAAGAAATTTTTAGGAGATTCAAAGACCTTCGTGCTATGAAATCAATAAAGCACCAAGCAGGCTAAGGCAATTGCTCCTTTGGTTTGCCTCTGATTTTACCTTGAAGGTAAACAAAACTAATCATTAATGGTTTCAAGACTTTTTGTTGGCACTTGATCCAAAAAGCTAGGCCCTTGCGTCAGTTTTCTCTAAAGTTTCTTGGAAGAAGCGTCAATTGCATTACACAATGAGCTCCAAATCTTTTTACACGCGAAAGGAATTCCAAGATGGAGAGAGTGGTTACCTGCCTTTAAAAGTAACCAGACAACATTGTGTTTGCTAGATCATAGCAAAATGTTACCAGTTTTTTATCTACTGCACAATCCGTATGCAAAAATAAAATAATTTTCAGTGCGATTAGGAGAATTAATTTGGTGATAATCACATAAAAGAATGCATTTTCCAGTGCCAAAAAATTCGAAAAATCCCTTTCCTCGGCGGTCACCATGAGGCCGCCTCCGGTAGTGACTATATCCTGTGCTCAACCCGATATACCAATCTAAAGGGCTTGAAAAGTCTGTTGTTATATAAATGGAAGTTGCGAATTACATTTCATAGATGTACTGCAGAGGAAATGATTGAGAAAATGTACTGCAGAGGTTTGTGTCAGCAAATTGGTTTGTATCAGGTAAATTCGTAGTCCACACCCATCCCCCAACAAGGCCTGCCTCACGACGGTCCTGCTGACCACTCCTATTTTTCACTTTTTAGAGTCCCTAGCTATAGGCACTGAAACCTTTCCCTAACATCAGCAATTAAAATAAATTAACGATAAAAAAGATTAAAATTCGACCGCTAAAAATGGAGCAAAATCAATCTCGGAATTAAAAGTAATTGTTTGTTTTGTTGTTATTGTAGATTTATTTTAATTCGATATAAAGCAATAGATAACAATATATACAAAAATATGTAATGTTAACTAATCAAAATCGAATAAAGTAATTATAATGTTTGATCTAATTGACATTGTTCAACGAAAGTTGAGAAGCAAATACTAGCAGAAAAGCTAGAAGGGTGTGGTGCAAAAAATTCCTGCAGGATTGCCCAAAGTTTCTTCACCTTTTTTCATGTTCAAGTTTATCTTTACTCGATTCCTTGATTATTTGATGAAACTGCGAAGGAGTGATGCGTCATTCACTACGTCAGCCCACAAAAATCTTATACGCATGTGCAGACCTGCGAGACAAAAGCATTCTTTTAGGACAACCCTTCCTCAAACTGGTTGAGACTCTAGATCACGCACCGTTTTTCATCTGTTCTTGTAGTTATAGAAAATTATAATTAAAATGGAGGTATGTACAACTTCTTTGTTATTTTTTCAACGTTAGTTGTGTGTTTTCGAATGCAGGAAGTCTCATTTTCCGGCCAAGCCGACGACAGTTTGGACCGGCCAGCGAGTAGGCCCGAAGCAAGTTTATTCAATCCGAGGAAGAATAGATTTCTTGCGAATCGAAAAAATGGTCTATCTTTAGATTTCAATTGCTGCTTTTTCCTGAAGACCACAAGAAGATGCATTTTTTATTTAAACTTGATTGAGCTTTACCTTGTAGCAAAATATGTGTAGGAACATGAAATTGTAACGCGCCGTTTCAGTCATTTTATCACGATAAAATAACTGCGTCACTAATATTTACTGATAACCAATGTCCTCCCTTTCCTCTCAGTGATCAGGAAAGTTGCGTATTTCAAACTTAAGTTTATATCAGAGATTAGATCAGCGAAAATTGAGTGATTTCGATATCCCTTTGAATTTCGTTGCAACAAGAAAAAGGGAAGTCAGACATTGCCAAGTTTTTTGAGGAAGAAATAAACTTTTAATGGTAAGGAAGTAGTCACATCTTTGCAGAACGACAGAACATTAAAATTCTTGGTTTTGTGTTGCCATCATCGATTTGGCATCTCGCTATCTACTGTCCTTTTTCAAAATTGGACCTCAAATTTGAACAGGAAGAAATCTTCATTTTTAAAATTATATAATTTGTATTGCGTTGACAGACAGGTTTGCAAATTACTCCTTTTGATTATTTGGATATTTCTTGAGATTTGCCTGGTGAAATTTTTTCAAAATGCAAGATGCAATCTTTGTATAGCAAAATGGAAACTGTGTAATTTTTAAGGTTAGCTCCAGTCCTTGAGGGCCTTTACCTATATAAGGACAACCTTTGTGTCAATATCTGGTGTTAATATAATTTGCCCTGAGTGCAGAGATAAGCCTGTCATTGCCTAGCGCAAGGTTGCCAAGACTTCAAGATATTTAAGCTGGAAATGCCAATAAAAATGGTTTAGATTGCAAAAGTAAAAGGTTAATATACAACACTTTCTTTTACGAATTGGCTTGCTTGTGAACTATGATATAGATTATAAAACTTGCAAAACTTACTTACAAAATTGTTAAAGGTTTTGCTTGTGAGAATCCCAATATTGTTTTGTTGTGTTTAAAGGCACTGTGGTGTTGCCTCTCCAATTGGGTGGACTTTTAAAAATAAAACATCTTAAAGAACAACCTACAAAACATCCCAATTGCAACATAAATTGCCCTAATCACATTCTGGTTTCTGTCATGTTTATTAGCAGTAAATCGTTAGATAGCCAGTGAATCTTTGCAGCCTTTTCTTGAAGTTAATATGAAGCCCTAATTGCAAGAGATGAAATAATCACAGTGTAATTGGTCTACAATTTGTAAAGAGGTCTAACAATTTAGATTTGGTCATTATTGTAATTATATAGCTATATATTTATATTAAATATGGACATGATGATTATAAAGTTTGATATGTATGTTGAATCCACTTAAATTTTAAGTATCACAGGGAATCTTCAAGAAGCTTTTGTTGATGTTTTTCTATTTTTCATATTTGTGAGTTTTACCCTGCTCTCTCCAACAGAATAAACAAGACGCTAGTGGAAATTCATTGTAAGTACAAAGATTTTGTTTATGTTTCATTACATTGTTACGTTAAGGTTCAAGCAAAAATTGTACCTGGTTGTTGAATCACTTTGGTATTTGTATAATGTTAACATACACACTGTAGCTGTTCTTATTGGCTTGTGTAAAGGACTTTTGAAAAATCTAGGCTTTTTCAAACAAAGTTTCCTTTTATTACTTCTTTTCACTCAACACAAAGTCTTGTTTGCTTTCACTTAAGGGAAGGATTGATGATTTTTATGGGGATGTAAAATGTTTTTTATTGCCCTTATTTGAATGACGCTTTGAAAAAAGCAAACATTTAGTAAACTAAAGCTTTTCTGATCCTGGTGTATGATTCTGGCTACCTAGGACGCACTACCCAAAGATTGGAGGACAGAATAAAACAACATGTTCGGCCTAGTATTAGAAACAAAACTCGTCCCCAAAGAGAACAGCAACCTCGGTCTTGCAAATCTAAAATTACAACTAAAACCTGCGATTCTGCTATGGGGCAGCATTTACTGGAAAACCCAGATTGTGCAAAAAACTATAATGGCGACATGTTTCAGATTATTGGTAAAGCCCAATCGTCGTTCCAGTTTTGGAATCTATTTACATAAGCCAACAAAACCGCTACTGTGTAGACAAAAGGAGTTCGTTTTTACCTTAGGACTCCATTGGTAACATTCTCAATAGGCAAGCAGCACTGATTGGTCAACCCCAACAGTCATGTGCTTGTGTTTCTGATTGGCCTATTTCAATCCACAACTGGGTATATATATATATTTCCTAGCGTAGAGTTAACGGTCTATGTTCTGACGTTTTAAACTCTGAAGAGTGTCAGATGCAAAGCTTTAGTTTACTAAATGTTTGCTTTTTTCAAAGCCATTTTCAAGTTTTGTACCACCAAAAGATTATTCTTTGAATGCTTTATTAGGATACTAAAGAAATATTACTAAGTCATCCCAGAGAAACATTTCGAAAGCTACTAATATAAAAAAGCTCCTGCAACATTTTTGTTCCTTTAGTAACATGTTTCAGCTTTAGCAGTATTGCAGGTCCTTAAGCTGCAGTTTCTTTTTCTCTTCAGGTATGTTGGAAACCTAGATGGTACACGGGTCACAGAACAGATCATGATAGACATATTTAAAAATGGCCTAAAGCATATTAGTGACAAAGTTCTTGGAGCAAAAATGTTCCACCCACAAGATGTATGTCTATTATTTCGTACTTTCAACACCTTGTGTTTTGTTTTATATCAGTATGATTGTTGTTTTATGGTTGTCTTGTGCAATATGTATCAACTTGCATCACCTAACTAATACTATGTAAAGCTGTGTCAGTGTTAGTCTGTGTTGTATGTCTCTTGCAAAATAGCAAGATGCGCATGTCTCTGTTACTTCCTCATAATTCCTGTTTTCATTTGCTTTCAGTTCTCACAAAGTAAATATTTTTATTTTGAGCCTCGCAGTGTCAGAGCCTCCTAGTCTTCCTTTCCAATTGTTTGGGTTTTTTCAAATTTTGATAGTGATTGGTAGAATGTTCAAAGCTTGTCTACATCTTATTTTCAGGATAGCATGGCTTGACCTGCCTGTTCCTTGGAGTCAATATTAGGTTGCCAGGCTAGTGAGGAGTGTTTTGATTCTTATTACTACTTACTATTTTTTTACTTACTACTTTTTACAGTTACGTTTACAATTTTCAAAAATCCTTTCTTCTAAAATTTCACTCCTCTTTTTTGGAGTTTATTTCTACACTAGCCTAGGTGTTCCTTGGGGTGGTGGAGTCCACAATGGGGTGGGTAACAAAAATAACGTTTTCTTTGATAAAGCAGGTTTTAGGCTCATCTTGGATGTAGGTAAGTGAAACCACATGGTCTTTTTGGACAGAAGTGGTTAGGCAAAAGGTAGGATAGGGTGGTTGTTTCTGGCGACCTTAGACAGGAAGTATAGCAGGCTGTTTAGGCAGCAACAAACAAAATGTTTGCCTTCAGAGTTAGCATTTGGCCTTCTTAAAAGAAAGACAGTAGTGGGTTTGCAACATGGTGAGGTGTGAGTGAATACAAGAGTGGCCTAAAACCAAATGCTTCATCAAGGACTGTGATCCTGGCCTGGTGCCCAATGCAGATTGCTTTATTTACAATTTTCTTTGCTTTTTCAGGGCACAGATTCCTATTGTTTTGTTACATTTGCTGATCATGATGCAGCCATGGCTGGAATGTCATTTTTGAATGGACGAGAAGTGTTCAATAAGGTATATGATCATGTTCTTTATATTTTTCTCTCACCAAAATCTAGATTCCTAGCTTTTTACTAATTTCTAGCTTCTAGGATATTTTAAATTAATTAATTTTCATTGAATTCTAGAAAGTGAAGGTTAATTGGGCAACTTCTGGAACTTCAAACAAAAGTCAAACAGGCCAGAAATATTGTGAGTTGAGATTTGTTGTTTTTTCTCTAGTGAAGTTTAAATTTTTATTATTTGATATTTAAAAGTGAGTCCTAATGATACTATCTAAATTATTTGAATTGTTTCTTCTGTTTATGCATATCCTTTGCTATTAGTAATATTTTTTGGTGAAGGTTGTCAACTAATATGAACATGTGACCCCCCCTCCCCATCCACAAATAATCTAGGAGCCCTGATAGACTTTTTATTACTAGTCATGCCCTATAATTATATTTTAGTTCATTTCTTCTCTTATTCATATTCAATTTAAATTGAAGTTATTTTAAGAAGATCATGGTTTATTTCCTTAGATACTTTTAAGTGTTAGCTATGTTTCATTTTCATTGTATGTTTTGAATATCCAGGCCTGGCCATTTCAGAAGAGCCATAGCTCTTGCTCCCCTTAAGGCTAACCTAAAATGCTTGAGGGGAGATGCCGATTGCTTTCCTAAGCTGTTTAAAAAGCATATTTTTGTATATCTATAAAGAATTCAAATGGAAATTACTAGCAGAACTGTTTACTACACCCCTACTAAAAGTCTTATGGGAGGTGTGAATATCTGGTCCATTGTTAGTGATATCCTCCTCCTTGTGAACAGCTGTTGCTATCAATAGATATTGGCTCAAGTGTCATTTATCATAAAATGTCAATTACTTATCTCATTTGCCATAGATGGGGCCTGCTCCTCCATCTTTGTTGGAGATCTGGACCAAGACATAGGTGAAGAGGCATTGCAGAAAGCTTTTGAGATTTTTGGCGAAATTGTGTAAGTAAATATGTTTATATGTATTTGATGGTCATTAAATTTTCAAAAACATAGCTGCATATATCCTCAAATAGACAGATAGTATATATATATATAAACACAGTTGACTATTCAGTTGGAAACCATAAACACAGCTCCTTGTTTATTAATTATTACTTAAATTGTTTGAAATTTGACTATTGTTTTGTTTATTTCCTTTTTAGAGCTGTTCGCGTAGTTCGTGATGCAGTTACCAACTCAAGCAAAGGATATGGCTTTGTCTCTTTCAAATCCAAAATCGTAAGTCATGTAAACACTTTGTTTCTTTCAAGTTTTTTTTGTCTAATTTGCCTCATGATATCTTATATATAATATTAATACATACCCATGTGATAATATTGGCTCATTATTTGTAGGATGCTGAAGATGCAATGACTAAAATGCAAGGTTTGTTAATGTTGGGTATTATTTCCTTTATCTTAACTAAAGCTGGACATTTCTTTACTTTCTATTACATGTTATTATTGAAATCTAGCAATAATTAAAGCATTTACAACCCTTTGCTAGCAATGTCCCTTGTGGATGCCTTAACAAAAGAGCATTTCTCTTAGCAAAACAATAGATTTTTATTCCCCCAATCTAGCATCAAAATGAGCCATATCTCTGAACCTAAAATGGAAGTGAATTTGTGATCACCTGTTTTCAACTTAAAGTTTATTTTCGTAATGTCAATTTATAGAGGTCTCATATTCATTGAATTGTTTAAAACGTCTGATTTCAGGAGCCACTCTTGGAGGAAAAGCTATTAGGACTAACTGGGCAACGCGTAACAAAGTCCCTGGAACTGGTGGAGATCAACAGACGAAACGTAAGACTTTTGATCCATATAAGCTCAATTTACGGTAGATCAGGAGTTACATACTAATCATACTAAACGGTGTCATTGTTGCTTTTTTTGAAAGGGCTTTTTGCATTTTCATCCTGAGCTGTATTTTCCGATGCCTTTGAGTAATGAAGAAAAATTGACATTTGTTACAATAAGATTCTATGTGGAAATTTGCTGTTTATGTGTGTCAACTGTTCAAATTAGGTTTTAATATCATCATTGACGCAAAAGGCAGCTTCCTTTTTGTGCATGCACCAGGGGTGTGTAAGGTGAATTGAATGATGCAGAGCAATAAGGCTTCATTTAATCCTTCCCACAACAAAGTCACTGTTTTGCCAATCTTCAGCTAAAATAAATCAATTATAATTGATTACTGCTCTATTCGATCTTTTCATGGTTGCCTTTATCTGTTCCATTCATATACTTGACAACAAAGTCGGATATAAAGGGATCTCAGTTTTTTTAAGTTCTTCTAAAAACAGATAAAATTAAAAAAATTAGTCATATTTGTTTAGCAGATGTATTCATCATATTCTCTTTATCCTGAAGCTGCTGCATTGAATTACAACGAAGTCTACCAGTCTGCAAGTTCCAATAACACCACAGTCTATGTCGCAAACCTGCCTAGCTCCATCTCAGATGAGAAGCTCCGCCAGACTTTCAGTTGTTTTGGCCAAATCCAGGACACAAGGATATTTATGGACAAGCTGTATTGCTTCATCAAGTAGGCCTCTTTTATTCACTGTTCACATCTACTCTGGTCGTTTCTAGACTTAGTTAATCTTGTAAGTGTTGTCAAATCTTTACTTATTTTTATCCTGTTTGATTTCAGATACGCAACACACGAATCTGCAGCGACTGCCATTGTTAAATGCAACGGAATGGATATTGATGGCTGCATAATCAAGGTTGGTTCTTCAGCTCTGTTCTAAAACAATCACTTACAGGGGGGGGCCTTAAAATGCAAATCCAGTCATTGTTGAAAGTGCGTGATTCTGTCTACCGTGAATCCTTGAATAAGTCCCCCCCATCCCCCCTCTTGAAAGGGGGTCCTTCTGGAATGAGCACCTTCCTAAAGCAGTTAAAAATTTAATGATCCCCCCCACTTGGATTTAGTTAATAATACCAATTAACCTTATTCTGTCGATAAAATATCGTTACTCATCACATTTTTTTATTTAGTGCTGGTGGGGAAAGGAAAGTGGCGAGAACTCAGTGCCATCTTCAGGTGCAAGTGCGGGACAAGGTCAGCAAGGAGGCGCAGGTGGAGCATACTCCATGTACAATCCATACCATCAGATGTATTACAATTATTGGGCAGCTGTGATGGCGCAGCAGCAGATGACAAGTAACTCGCAGTCCGGCCAGCAATCAAATACACAGGCGTATATGCCGGTGGTGCAAAGCCAAGGGTACCCTATGTATGGAATGTACTCTGCACAACAGTACGGGTAAGCCAGTTTTGCACCGATCAATGGGTTATTCAGTGTGATTTTCGCATGAATCTGTGAGACTGAAAGGAATATCCTGCTACTTTAAGTGTTTCTTAAAACACCGTTTTAACAAATGCTTTTTAGGCATGTGTCTGCTTTCGTGCTACTTTTGAAAGGCATAAGCCTCAAAGTACAATAAGGATGACGAAAATCGTTGTTATTTGGAAGTGCCCACCTCAAGAAGTACGTAGTCTTTTGATGGATTTGAAAAGACTTTTCCATTCCTGAATCCCTATGCCATCAGAAAATTAGGTGATATCCAATTTTCTCTTATGTGTTGCATTATGACGTATTTTTTATCACTGTTTTATTTTTTCAGACAAATGCCAATGATGCAAGGATACGGAGGTAAGAAATGCAATAGCCTTTCTACCCAATGAAGAGCCATGCTTTCCGTATTATTTTCTTGTTTTTCCCTGTTTTAAATGGTCGTCTTGCCGAAATTTTGCACTGAAACTGGTAAAAGTCGCACCTGTGAGCTCGCATTTTTAACAGTCTTAAGAGAGAAACTTGCGATGAAATATCCATCTTAAGATTCAAGAAAAAACTAAATCTAGCGAAGTTTTTGTAAATATCAATGCAAAACGCTTCGTTGTATCTTTTCCTTTAGTTGTAAATAAAATTTCTTACCCTTTTTCTTTTAACCTTTGTATCTCAAATTTTTTAGGTAATGTTAGAGGTCCTTGAATGAAAACAGATAGTATAACACCTGACCAAATCAACCTGTTAAAAATATAGTTATCATTAAACATACAGTTCTTCGCGGTCATAAGAGAGTCTTGATATGTGAACAGTTTGTCACTTGTGTTGTATTGCAGTGTAAACACTGCTCAGTAAGGTTTTACACAATCAAACACAATCAAATTAGAAACACAATCAAACAACTTAAGCTACTTTTTAGTTTGTCGTTCTCGCCCATTCCATCAAGACTATTTCACCATCTTCTTCAATTTCCTGATTTTCATTTTCTAATGTCTAGAATCAAGTCTTCAGATTTTACCATTTCCCGGCAGTTACAATAAGGGTTTTCATTAATATCTGAAGAATTAGGCTCACATTCGAAAGTAGGCGCTTTTAAGTTTACTAAAGTTTGTGCAGTCTTCCTAAAGTGAGGGTAAAAGTAGGTAGCGAAGGTTTGGTGAGAAAGCGGTGGACTTTCGCCGGTTGCCAGCTTTTAATGAAATTCCTGTACAATATATATAAGGTTTTTTTCTTAAAGCCATTTTTTATCTTTAGGATCTGGACAACAATCATCTAACCAAAATGGAGCCCCAAGTGGAAACTACGGAACACAATCATATCAAAACTCTCATTAAGTTATCAGCTTGCGAAGGAGGAAGTGGATTGTTGTCAAAAGAACTGGGACCTATTGACAAATTGAAATAAAGCCCTAATCAAGGCTTTATTTAGTTAAATGCAAAAGGTTGCATTTTTGAACTGTAAAATAACAAAAAAAATTGAATTGGTGACATGAAGACAGTGTTGCAATATTTAAAGGAGACTCGTGCATTGGTTTTTATGAGGCCGCGTTGTACTGCGGTGACGAAAGGAATTGTTGATGTTTAAGCAAGAAGGGGACTTGAACTAACTTAGAAATTGTAATTAGGCAAGGTTGAATGTTCTTATAACGGACAAGACAGTATTTAAAAAGATCACAAACAAGTAGTGATCAAATATTTAGAAAGTACCAGTCTAAAAATGTTTGAGTTTCGAGTAATTGTCAAGGCCTTTTAAAGTCATGATGAAATAAATCTTTAAATCGGTAAAATGCATGAATATTTACGATCAACGTAGAGTAGAATCAAAAACTTTATTTTGAATATGTAAAGTAAAGATGAAGAAAAACCACAACGCTGCACTTGTAGTAAATAACATTAAGATTGAAATGATAAAGTCTTCATTATGCCATTCGTTACTCTACCACCTTTCTCCACTTTGATTTGTAAATGATTAATGGCAACGTGCGTCTGGAACTGGATTTCAGTCGGAGTACTCAAGGTTACTTTACGTCTCAAAATGAACAAGAAATTTAATGCTAATCAAAAATTTTCACGAGGGGTTTCTTTTCTGTAATATCCTGCATTACTTTCAGTAATCGGCAGATTTCTGGTTGAATTCAAATGCACTTCTTATACAGTAATTCCTCCGTAATACAGTAAAACAAGAACCTAAGAATTCGCAAACGTGATTGTTTTGATTCAGCATCTTAAAAACATTTCTAGGCTGCCAAATAAATAACGTTCTTGAAACAGTAGGTATCGTCATGAAATTGAGCATTTTCACCTACTATCATTTCTTACTGCAGCCATTTTGTTTACAATTTCGAGCGTCAAACCCCCAAAAACTCTCTATTATTTATTTTTAAACAATTTTGTGTCTCATTCGATAAACTTAATGGAAGCATATTTATATCAGATTGTTTCCTCTCCCCCTAAATGCAAGGAATATACCCCTGGGAATAAGAAATATTAACCCTGCATCTTTAGAATGAGAACCATGCTTGACTCTTAAAAAAGTATGTTCTGCGTTACAGGCAGATACTGTATTCTAGGACATATGGATAACAAATTCAGTCGTTGTCAAATACTCAAATACTCGCTAGATATATTTCTTATGCGAATTCTTATTGTACCAATTGCAAGACAGGGATGCAGTGGTTGGGATGCAAGTTTTGCTTCATTGTTGGATTTTGTAGGAAAAATCTTTAGCTTCTCTCTAACGAAATAATTTTACCACAGTGCTCTCTGCTGAATTCAGCATGGGAAATTGAAAGTAAAAGAACGAGACTTAATACTGCTTTTATTCAATAGTAGTGCCGTATTTCCTTTAATTAACGCCGCACCTTCAGCCAGTTATTTGGAAAAAACGCCGCCCTCTATTGAACGCCGCATCTTGAAAAGCGGCGTTCATTAGAAAACACACCAAACAAGAAGTAAGGAATCGTTTAAACGCTTACTATTCGAATACCATGAAAGTTTTTATCTCATAGAGACGAGGACTCTGACGGAGACAGGGATACTGATATTCCTTGACTTGACATTCATCTTTTTTCATCGCATTTTTTTGTCATTTGTCATTTGACAAACTTTTCATCTTGTATTGAACGCCGCATTCAAAATTTAGAGTGTATAATAAACGCCGCGGGGCTCTTTAGAGGAAATACGGTATATTTATTTCGTCGTTCAGAATGTAAGCTAGGGCATACTAGTTCACAACAAGTTACTTAAAAGAGATTTGGGATGTTCGCTTTGTACAATTTGTATTTGCGGGACTAAAATGGACTCAGCCAAGCTGGGTTTTCAAAGAATGCAGACAGGGTATAGATTTGTGTTACCCCCATCTGAATCCGCAAGAATCTATTTCAAATAACGATATTAATCGGCAACTTTATGTACAGATTATAAATAAACAAATTTAAGCAATTAAAAATTGCTGATGCATTTTGTTACGAAAATCATGCAAGAGCAACTGTTTCCACAATTTCACCCATCCCCATGGCATTAGGAGGGTAGAAATATTGATGTCCGTTATTGTCCTTGGCGAATTTGTAACCATCCGTCGAAGATGCAACTCTGCAGGGTGAAGATCCCTTGCTGGACAAGGGGGTAACCTCTTTTTTCTGTAATCATCATTGTAATTGGTTGAAAATTCTTGATCTCCAGATATTTGAATTCCACTGGCCTTTGGCGCACAGATATCGGCTTTTTTGCTTGTTCGCCCCTAAAGTCACTGTGGTGCGTGGTCTGTCCGTAAAATGGGACTGTAGGAGGGCGATAGCCTGCTCTTGGTTTCAGTGTCTCTCGTTGACTGTACCCCCAGGGCTTGTAAGTTTCGTTGTGTGTTGTTGAGCCATCAAAGTCTCCGGGCGCCACACGAACAGTTTCTGGGCGTGCGCTCTTCGCTTTCGACACATGTTTACCTTGGTAATCGTGCCGAAATGTAGTTGTTTGTTCAAAAGATTCGGCAGGAGGTTTCCATGCCACTTGGGGCTTCCATGCATCCATTGGTTCAACTGCCCATTTCTTGAAGGTATTTTTGTATGTTGTGTCACCTTCGAATGGCTTCTGTGATGAGAAGGCTGCCAAAGAAGGCTTGCAAGTTTCAGCAGGAAGACCGTCGGGCCAGGTAAATGCATGTTGATTTGTTGTTTTGTGATCGAAAGGGCCTGGGTGACGAATGTCCTTTTGGAAGGGCTTGGCCGACTTTTCAGGATGGCCGTCCTTTCTGTCAAAATCTAAGCGATGAGTTGTTTCACTTGACATTGCTCCTGTCCCACTTTTCAAAGATGGCTCGGGGGGCTTCACTGTTTCTCTTGCAAGTTTCCCAAAATATCCAGGATAATCATGCTGCGCCGTAGTGCAGTGGTCAAACTTCGCACTTGACCTCCGAATGCCTTGATTTGCGGGTCGAACACTCTCTGTCTTAGGAATGTCCCAGGCTTTGTATGTTTGATTGTGAACAGTACTTCCATCAAAAGGACATCCACTTGCAACTGGCTTAACGTTGGGCTTTGCCAACTTTGGTTTTTCAGCCTGCTTTTTAAGATAATCAGTTCGATAGGTCGATGACGTGTTCATTTCTCCAGTTGGTTTAACGTAGGCTGCCTGACCGGGTTTACTTGGCGGTTTGTACTGGTGAGGTACATAAATCTCTTTGTACGTTGTGTTGTTGTTAAATGGGTCCTTGCTAAGCTTCGTACGATTGTCAGGCCTGATTGGTTTAGCCCTGCCAGAGAGTGGATATTCTCTGTACGTATCATGATATTCTGTCAACAAACATCTTGTGGAGTCGGCTGGAACTGATCGTGGACGATGCACACAGTGGTGTCGTCTGTAATGCAAAAGTTTTTATGTTTACTTAAACTTGAAGCAGCACCGTTTAAACATGCTTAGAGGTATAAAATAAAAGCAAACAGAAGCGCAAATTTCCCAGGCAGTTATGAAATTCTAGGTTTAAGAGAGAAATAGTTAAGTTTGGGAACATGCCGAAAGTCGTGGGGGGGGGGGGGGGAGTCAAGTATCCATCTTGTTCAGCCTGTGCTCTCGCAACTTTTTTCATTATTTCGGGCAATATATTTCTGCTTTTTTGAAGATTTTTATATCAACAGGTGGTCGAAAGGCGGCTTTGAATTCTGCAGTTTTAGTCACAAAATGTTGAGAGATAAACAGCCTAATTAGTCTTATGTAGAAAAACCCCCCCACTTTTTGCAAGAAATGCGAAATATTAAGTAATAAACTAACAGTAAAGGTTCTTTTCATACGGTTTTAGCCCCCCCCCCCCACTTTTTTTAGACCCCCCCCCTTTTCTTGACGCTCCGCAGTGCCTGGTAGGGGGGTGTAGAATAAATTTGCATCCCCCAATTTTTTGCAAACTTGAGAACATAGGTACATGATGTTTTCTCAAACCCCTGTAATCAGCCTTTTCCAACCCCCCCCTCCCCTTCTCCAAATAATATGTCACATACACTCAATGCTTTCCGCATGGAGTTTCACTATTCCATCTGTTTCGATACTAAGAAGCAAATATCTGCCTCACAAATGTGTCCTTACAAGGTTCCTATTGTTTCTTGTAAGGCGTTTTCTAAATTAGATGGAGCTAGTGTTGAGAACAAAGGTACCTAATATAACTTTTAATATTGTTTACCTAAATAGGTAAACAAATGCTCTGTTGTAGCTTGACTGTTTATGTTAAATTTTCAATTGTTTGACAATAAAGGAAATCACGTAATTGATTCAAATAAAGCAATCTGGTTATAGATAAACAATGTTGATGAAAGTGATTTAAAAGAATTTAAGAAACCCCCCTGCCTTAAAGAAAGCTCATTTGTCATTATGCCACAATGTAGCAGGTCAAAAGCAAAGATGCTGGTGGCATGAATTATATATTCCTTTTCTGAGGTGAGGTTCAGACTCTTAATATGCATTTTGAGGAATATCTCATCAGATTTAAACAGATCAGACCTGAGAATATGACTTTTCATTTGAAACTTCTAATGGTGGGTTTTAAAAAACAGACGATGAGGACAGTAGAAGTATGGAAGAACAAAAAGTCATAAAAAGCTGTAATAACTAGAGACCAAGGAAGCAGGTATAACTTTGAAGGACACATTTAGAGGGATGGTTTACAAGGTCACCAAAAACTCTTGAAACAAGGGCATGAGACAATTAAAAAATAATCTGAAAGGGGCATTTTACCCTTCCTGAAAGGGTACTCCTGAAAGGGCATTATGCACCTCATGCTCCCCTCTTTTCATGTCTCTAGTTAGAACTAATCAAAGTTGTTTGCAAAAATAAATATATATTTAATTTAGAAAGAATCAAATAAAAATACCCTAGCAACAAGAGTCAAGATTAGTCACTCATTTGATCTCCCCTGTAAATCAATTTTGAACAAATATCTCTTGTGATTTCATGGATGTATGAGACAAAGATGCTCAGAGGGGTGCAGCTTCCTGATCAGATAAGCTTATAGCTCCATTCGAGCAGTCTTGTCGCGATGAAACAATTGTATTCGGGTAAGAGCCACACTGAGCACCCCTTAACATTTTGCATCCACTACGACCATGCCATATTCTAGAAACAGTCATTCTAGAATCAGGTTGGAATGGGACCTTCAGGCAGCCAAACACGTTTGTCAGGGGTCGTGAGTAAAAAGAAAAACAATAGATGCATGATAAAATAGCTACAAATTAGGCAGCCAAGGGAGAGGAACTTGTCCGCTTTTGTATATTGTTGTTAAGATATGGGAAGGGCAATGGGTACGGAGGAAGTTTATGGACTCGAAAAATCTACGTGATACGCGATTTAAAGAGCACAAAAGTACGTTTTGAGTTAGAAAAAGGTGAAAAACGGGAATATTGACCAGAGTAATAACTTAAAAGTGCTAAGGCTTTGTTTGGATTTAGCGTGTTTATGGTAATAGCAAGCGCACCCATCCTTAAGCTCCAATATCATTCATAATTCTTACGATGTCTCTTAAACAACAATCCAATTATAAAAGATAACATATTCCTTTATTCATACCTATCAATGCTCTTATTGCTACCGACCAGCTTTCCTCTATTTTGAGATATACCGTGAATAAAATATTAATGATGCCGGGCCTACCTACTCTGACTTTGAGTACTCGCAAGCAGTGATCGTTTTAACGATTTAAAAACTATAATGCTTAAATGATTACCAATTTTTACTTACCCGCAGTTGCATATCTGACAAATACACAGAACGTTTTTAACCATTTTCTTTCTCTACACTGTTTCAAACAACTGCGTTGAGCATTGGCAAACACAAATGGGCGACATGAAGAACAGCCTCACTCGATACAGGTTGTTTTTTGTTGTCAAGGAAACACTAAGCAACAACAACGTCGCCATGACCACACTTTACCTGTGTCAGGATTCCATAAATTATCGATAGATTTGAAAAGCTAAGGCTCATTAAAGGATTATAATGATAACATCAGGTGCATAACAAATTTCAGGGCGTAATATTTGTGGAACTGGTTTATTTTCTGGTTGCCATTCTCAGTTTGTTGGTATACAGTTTACTTAGGCCAAGCAGGGGACGATGAAGAAGTATATTCCCCTCCAAAAAGTATTCGAACGGAAGACAATGCTGCCACTGTGCCGGGTAAAGTTGTTGAAAACAAGAAGAAAAGTTAATTGCTTATGTTCATAGGACAATAGAATCTCTTCAAAATCTCAAGCAATCATAAAACACGTTTTAAATTACATAAATTTTTTAATTTAAATCGACAATTCATTTTAGTAATGGAATAACTTCAATATTTGGTGGGGTACTTATTCATGAGAAAAAAGGACAGCATAGGGCCGGCCAGGAAATGAGCTCTGCGAATTTTCAATGCAATGGAGAGGAATAATGGAACAAATGTCAAAGTTTTTATCAACTTATTGCTGCTTGGTCTTCGGAGGCAATCGATTCTTTGAAACATAGAAGCCATTTTTTCTGGCACTTTCGGGAAGGTTTTCTTGGGCGACGCCATTAGGCCTAACACAACCTTAGACCATTACTGAAATTCCTTCCTTTCTTTACATTTGGTTGAAAGGACCTCTGATTGCTTTATTCTCCAGTTCCTTTTCCGGATTGAGAAGTCTCCAGAATCATTTTTTGAAACTAAATCTACAATCGTTTCAGGGCCCGCGCCACTGATCCCAAACTGGGGGGACCAGCAATGTAGAGAAAGCTTCCTCTTCCCCTCTTTAGCCTCAATTGTGGCAATCGCTTAACTTACGTTGTTTTATTTGCGGGCTTTGGTTCAATGTATTCGTTGTAATCTGTATATTTGTTTATTTAAATAGCTAATTTTAGTCTTTTATTTAGCGAAAGAGTGGGTAGGCCATGACTGCCCTGCCCCTGTGGTGCGGGCCCTGCGTTAAATAAGACATTATCGCTGTTTGGGAAGAGTGATTCACCCCTCGACACCAAATATCTTTTTCATATTTTCATATACAATATATCAATGTTTCTGCAACACTGTTGTGCTTTGGAATGATTTAAAATTAAGTTTTTTAACTTCAACATTTTACTTTGCCGATAACATTTTTTCTGGCTTTGTCAAAAAAGGAAATAGAATTGAAAAGATTTGAATCTGTGACAAGCACTTCACCCAAAGAGAAATCAGCATCACTCGTATAGTCTTTTGTAAGGGCTCTGTACTAGACACTGCATAGATGGAACTTAGGAAGGACATTGCAATGATAAGGGAGCCCGCCGTATGTTTATTTCACTGGCTAAATTTGTTGTCAGCTAAACCCTTCATCCATATTGAATTTGTATTTGTTGCTACCTAGCATCCGAAGGTAATTTTTAGGACACTGAGAAGCTATTCTTATCGAGCAGTGTCCTGGACCTTCCTCTCGATGTGACCACACCTCATGATTCCTAGGCCTGGAATTACAGAGAGCGAACGCTCGGGTCTGTAGTCAGCGCCTCTAATGATCATGTGTTGTATTCTTTTTATATCAGAGTAATTTGTGTAATTTGGGGTTTTACTCAATGGTTTTAAAAACTTTAATTTTGGCCATGAAAAAGTCATTTGGTAAAAGAGCGACTTTTCGCAGCAAAAGGGGTGTGGTCTAAAAAGCAATTTTAGATCATCCACACCCAGGGGCGAAACTACTGGGGGGGTATGGGGGGGTGCTGCACCCCCCCAATCTTCAAAAAAGCAGATTTTGTCGGGCAAATTTATGGCTGCTAGTGTATCTGTCGGGCAAATCTGGAAATTTTCTTTAGGTCGCACTTTTATTGCTACTTTTTGCCCTAGGTTGGTTTTTTAATTCATGGCCTTTTCCCCTATCTTTTTTTCAATCTCCTCCCAGTTGGGAAAACAAAACAGAAACGAGGCAAGGAACAGCAACATATATACATTTCTGTCTTTCGTCCGTCCACTGATCAGCGCTTTCGTCTGGAGCTCAACGCGCACATGTTTATCTTCGCCTCGAGATGAAGTCTGAAGTATTGATCGACAGCAAAAGTATAGACAGGAAGTAAAGTGTGTTTGATGCGAGAAGGAAATGAACACTGTGTATACCCCTCCCCCCTACTTTTTGCAAAACAAGTGAGCTTTTTTCAAAATCTTTTGTTGTGATTTCTAAATTTTCTCTTGAAAAGCCCCCATCCCCCCCCACCCTCAACGTTCCATCCTGCCTCGGAGCCCATAGAACACTGACAGTTTTAGAAGCATCATGAATCAAAGCATGAAGGATATACCATCTCGGAATACGTTGTTGAGAAAATCAATCAATATTTTCTTTTCCAAATGTATGAAACTTTCATTCATGAAATCAAACATGTTTTAAAAATTTAGGTCAGGACATTTGAAGAAGACATCATTTGGGTTTTTAAACATTTCATAACATCAACAGGAACATAATAAAACTATTTACAATAAACATGATCAAACGTGAACACCTTTTCATTACAACGTGGCGTGAACAACTGACTAATGCAACTTCGAGGTCTAGGAACGAGTGAAGGATTAACCGCATGCTGCTCCTTCACAACAATACATCCATAAGGAGTTATGCCCCAAAATTCTCTTAAGGTTTTACACTTACGGTTCGAAAGTATTGCACCCTTCGCTAGAAAATGGTCATACAGACGCCAAAGTTTTTTAACTAAAAAAATTTGAATAACCATAACAAGTAACAGAAAGTTTTAATCATTTCAAGCGGGAAGTAATATAAAATTTATCAAGAAATTGTAGTTAAGATATGTATTGCAAAAAATCTTTCGAGTTTATTCTATTTCTGAACAATATCCATGATTACGAAAACATGAAAATTGAGCTTTGATGATAGGTATACCTGTAAAATACCTCCAATAAAAAACTTTTCTTTGCTTGAGGGATTTTGTTATGGTGAATTTAGATATACGTACTTTGTGCATGGGTGTCTAAAAATATTGAAATTGCTTCCGGAGCAACCGAAAATTGAAAATGAAACTCAGAGAATGCAACTGAAGCTCTTTTTTGTTGGAACATTGTAATCTGCGTAGCTGTTTCTAAATTCCGAAATTTCCAAGCTGTGTTTTGGTGTTCCACTTTGATAAAATTGAGACCCTACTTCAATCTCTTTTTTGAATTGCTCTCTTAATAGCTAGGTGATTTAGAAAGTGAAGACTTTTTTTTATAGAAAAGACAGGCCTTACAAATGCTTGCTTTTCGGAAACAAATGTTTATAGCCAACATCAAAAGAACTAGAGGCATATTTTTTGACTTAAAACAAACAGCCTGAGTCTAAAGACCCTCTCTCGGGCTTCCCGATGATTTTAGCCCTTGAGGCGATGTGCTCTAAAAATGAAGTTCATGTAGGACACGCCCTTTCATCAAGCATGCCACGCCCTTTCGTCGGGCAACTAAGCTTCATACCCCCCTAATGAAAATAGTGAAGTTTCGCCCCTGTCCACACCGCATGTCAGTCGGCATCCCTACTTTTCACAACGCTTTTTCTTTGATGGACATCAGTTCTTCAAAGACTTTGTACACTAAATTTTTTATTATAATACACGAAGACTTAACGAATTCGATTATTTTAGATATTTACATAGTGAGTTGGTTTATGAGGCTTATAAGGAAGCTGAAATTTGAAGGTTGCTGTAAAAGAAATCTAGAACTCATTTTTGCTTTCTTTTGTGTTTCTTTCAGGGTGCATACATGCAGTACTGTGAAGAGTTGATACATAAACGTTTTCTTGATTATAAAGGTAAAGAATATATACATACGCATTTTCGGGTATTTTTAAAAAACTACATTTTCGGGTATATATTCGGGTACTTTCGGGTATATACTACTGCTAAATCGTTATTGATTTAAACAGCCAAGTAAAAATTTTGAGAAATTTAATGACACCAAGAAAATTTGCTTGAATTGCTGCTTTCAACTTGGTTCACATTACTCACACCAACTATATCCAATGTTAATTGATAAGATGCAGTAGCAGTTTGATGGTACATGCGACAAAAGTGTGTAACAACAAAGAGCAGCAAGAAAGCAAGAAAGAGTAAGATCAATCACAAATTGAAAATTGCACCGCGCAAAGAAGTACGTCACAACAAAGAAACCCAAGCGCCTGGGAAAAAAATTTTCTGCCGTAAAGGATCACTGCTAATGCTTTGGGGCTTTTGCTAGTCAATAACTTTTTTTTGAGACAAATTCACAATATCTAGCGGTAAAATAGTTGAAGTTTTAGTTGAAAAAGCTTTGAAAGCTCCAGTAACAAATAACAGGTGACACCCAAAAAGAAAAAAATCCTGGCAATAAGTTTGGTTAATTGGTCATTCAAGTGTACCACTCAAGTGGTCATCCATTGCTCTTGACAATTATATAGTTACAAGTGGTTACAGATCAATACGAAGATCTCAGGAGCGAAACTTCACTATTGTCATTAGGGGGGTATAAAGCTTCGATAGCCGACGAAAGGGCGTGTCATGCTTGATGAAACGGCGTGCCATGCCGGAACATCATTTTTAGGGCACATCGTCTCAAAGGTTGAAATCATCGGGGACTCCGAGAGAGGGCCAATAGGTATGATAAGCCTTAAGACTCAGGCTGTTTTTCAAAGCCAGAAAAATATGCCTCTAGTTTTTTGGTGTTGGCTATAAACATTTGTTTCCGAAAAGCAAGCATTTGTAAGACCTGTCTTTTCTATAAAAGAAAAATAGTCTTCACTTTCTAAATCTCATAGCTATAAAGAGAGCAATCTAAAAAGGAGATTGAATTAGAGTCTCAATTTGATCACAGTGGAAGAACAAAACACAGCTTGAAATTTTGGAATTTAGAAGCAGCTACACAGACTACAATGTTTCAACAAAAATAGTATTCCCATAAAAGAGCATCAGTTTTATCTTCTGAGTTTGATTTTCAACTTTCGGTTGCTCCGTAAGGAAATTAAACATTTTAGACACCCGAACACAACGTAAGTATCTCTGTATTCACCATAACAAAATCCCCACAGCTTGTGCAAAGAAAACCTTTTTTATTTGAATATTTTACAGGTATATCTATCATAAGCTCAATCTTCACGTTTTCGTAATCATGGATTTCGTAATTGTTCAGAAATATAAGAAACTCGAATTTTCTTGCATTTCTTATCTTAACTACAATTCCTTGATAATTGTTCTATTATTTCCTGCATGAACTGTCAGCTTAAAACTTTCTATTATTTCCTGCATGAACTGTCAGCTTAAAACTTTCTGTCACTTGTAACAGCTATTTAGATTTTCTTTAGCTAACAAAACGGCCTTTTTGGGATAGGGTGCAATGCTTTCGGACCGTAAGTGTAAAATCTTAAGAGAATTTCGGGACACAACTCCTAAAGAATGTATGACGAAGGTTTCATACAATTGGAAAAAAAATGTTGTTTGATTTTTCTCAGGTGGCTGCCCATTGTTTTCCGTCTCATTCAGTACAAAGCAAACATACTACAGTTTGACAATTCCCTCTCCCAGCCCCCCGGTCCCGACGGGCCTGCTGGCACACTTCGCTAGAAGCAAAAAATTGTCGCACCACCAGCGACTGTGTGGAAGATCACAGGGAGCAAGATAATATCAGCTGTCACACCAAGTCCATGCTTTACTTTCTTTTTGAAGTAATGTTTCCAAAGTTTTGGCTTTTTGTTAATTTTTTTGGACTCTGTGCTTTTAATTTGGGTAACAGGCTCACTACCAGACTTTCAAATTGCACGAAATAAGCAGAACCATATCACAACTTATCATATCACAACTGAGACAAGGGAAGACAAAGAAGAACATAGGGAGACGATGAAAAGGAATGGAGCGGGTGTGAGAGCATTGAGAGAGCTAAACGATATTCTGAGGATAGGGATGGTTTATGGGTCATGGTAGGCAACCTTCTGATAGACGAAGGAACCTGATGGTGATGATATCACAACTTCCTGAAACAACAGTAATGCCCGAGAACATACAATTTCAGTTAATTGCAAAAGTAGAAAGTGTACAAAATCACAGGAGAACGAATCGCACATTTCATTGGCTATTTTTCTTCCCCATATCGGGTCGGTGCAAATAGCTCCTTGGATTGTAAAAATTCGAAGAGAGAAAACGGACATCTCGTTGCCATACGCTTTATCTTGAAATAAAATTGCGTCAAAATGAAACATGGCTAAAAATATTTACACTCTTTTTTTTATAAGAACAATTTTATAAGAGCACAAGCCTCAAAATTGGTCAAAAGTTAAGAACAAATTGAGAACAAGCTGAGGCTGAGCTTCTGCAAAATGCAATTTTGAACAACGTTTTTTCTCAAAATCGAGGATTTTTAGCAATGTGTGGGTGCTTTTTCGTCGAATATTCAAACCTTTCAGCAAATGAAGGTTGTCTCACTCACTTTGTTGGCAAATGAGGCCTGAACACCTCCCTAGAGCGAAAAAGCTAGCACTTGCACTGCTTATATCTTATTAGATTAAGAAAAAATTAAGAACAATCTAGCCTCAGATTTTTGAAAAAATTCAGAACAGTCAGCCTGAACTTAAATTTACTGGTTCTTATAAAAAAAGAGTGTATAACCTCAACATGACGTTTTCCATTTTTCTTCTTTACTTTCTAAATCAATAACTTAAAGGATTTTTATTTGTATATGCTGATATCAAATACATGATACTTAAAGTCCTGAGCTAAAATCATACTAAAAGTAAGAGCATAGCAGAATTACATTCAAGCAATAAACAAAACAATTTTTGATCATTGATAAAAAAAGACATGCATTGAAAATTTAAATATACGAAAATTTTTCTAGATCTTAAGTAGCTGTAAAAATATTTCCTGCAAGTGGCTAGAATTTCATTATCCTAGAAGCAGGGTTACAGACATGTTTTTGACAAAATAAAAATAAAACTATTGAAAAATCGCGTTGTCATCATATGACAGTCATGAAATCACGAAACATATTTATCCATTACACTGTCCAAACTGCAGGTTTCATTGTTGATTCAAATTATGTTTGGTTCAGTTGACTTGTCATCCCTAAGAAGCATCCGGCATGGATTCATACCTAGGAAACATACGGCATTCCATGCAAGCCTCTACAAATTAAAGAAAATTCCCGAACAATTTCCTTCAAAGCTCTTTTATTCACCTTTTCTCGCAAAACAGCTTTTTGAAAATTCTTCTTCTGTGATAAATCAACAATCGGGGATGGAAATCCATCCTGACTGAGACATGATTGCAACCAAAGGGATGTCTTTGTGATGAAATGCCGATTTAGTACAAGCAAAATATCTGCAAATAAATCAACAGATGTACGAGGTGACTGACCAGCTATACTTAGCAGTACACGACTGACAAGGTCCTGTCCAAAAAGATCAAGCATTTCAGTTGCACACTTTTCAGAAGCAGCTGCTGTTATGTAGGAAACGAAAAAATTGCAAGAAGCTTTGATCGTAGGTGACTCTTGGAAACCCAGTGCTTGGAGGGCATGTTGAATCACCTTAACATGCATTTGGTGATCTTTGAATAATAGACATGGAGCACTCTTCACCGCCCTATTCAACAAGACAAGGAAGCCTTGAATCAAATCAGGGTCTTTGCCAGCAACTTTGCTTTCTAGCAGAAGAACACTCTCTTGTACAAGCCTTTGAAAAAATGATTGAAGCATATCACTGCCCTCTTTCACATTGCCTAACATACCTATGATGGTTGATGAGACCTCCAAAACAGTGGCTGTTGGCACTGCAGCAAACATTCCAAAAATAACAAGAGACGTTTGTGGGAGGACAGCATAGAAAGGGTCCCTGATTGTGTCAACTGCTTTGTTGACTGCATTCATCACATCCTGAACCAGCATCTCTGACATTGATTCTGCTGGCATTGACTGAATAGCTTGAATAAAACCAGTAAACACAGGTATTAGGGAATGATAACCAGAGCTTGATTCATTGTCTGAATCACATGATCTGAAGTAAGCTGAGTAGCATTGGATCCAATGATGAACAAGCTTATTTGCTGATGGGTCAATCAAAGAGAACTTGATTGCTGACTGCAACATTTCAAGCAAGAAAGATGTCATCAAGTTTTGTTGCTCCTCTTTCAACTTCACAGGAAGCCCAGCTAACACATATCCAATGCATTCAATACATCTAATCTGCTCCTTTTCTTTCAGTCTTTTTGATTTCAAAATGCTCAAGCAAGTGTTCACGATATCTAGACTGACATTTTGTGGGAATGAAAAAGAACTTTCTCTACAAATGTCCCTAAGTGACAAAGTACAGGCTGTACTTAGTTGGTTTTCAGAAATTCCATTCTGCAAAATGGGGAGAATGAAACTCAGCTGATCTGGATGCGAGGATAACCATTCAGAGAATGAGCCAATCATGTAGACTGCAGATTCTAGAACTTTAGGATGCGTGGGAAGCAAAGGAAGCAATGAAATGACTGTTTGCAAGTACATTGGGTCATCACTGTCTGTATATTCTGATGTTCCTTGAAACAAATACAGAACAGCTTCTACTTCTTGCCACCTGACTGACTTTTCACCTAAGAATAATAATAACAAAATGATATTTCATTTTCAAATGATATTTCAACAGCCTACATCGCATATCATTTTATCTCAGTTTTTGATAAATACTGTGTAAACATGAAAGACAATGAGATAAACAAACTGAGAGAGAATTTAGATAACATAAAAATTTGACCATTTCCATTAACTGAGAATATTTTTGAACAAAATAAGTTCTACAAAAATATTATAGCTTTGAAAGCAGATTCCAAAACACCTAAATGAAAAGATGACCATGCCTGCCCAGTGATTTTGAAATTTTTATCACTATGGATGTTGACCAATTGCCTAATGACATTTTAACTTGACATTCTAGCTTTTGCTAATATGCTGTGGCTTCTTCTTTTCAGAACTGTTTTTGCCTGATGCTTGCTGGAACATGCTGTTTTAACCTTTTGATTAATCACTGATGAGTGTGTCCTAAAGACCCAGCTTCACATACTTTTAACATTTTTCATTGGTAGGGAGGCAATCCTTTTGAATGGTCAGGAGATAACTTTAATAGTACAGGATTTTCTAACTTCATGTCAACATAACAATAGACAAACTATGGGACATATGGATAAAATAAAACAAAGCTTGAAAAAATTGCCATGGATTTTCCTTCAGTCAAAATCCATTCTAGTTATAGTTTCTGGCCATCCTAAAGATGCCACATTTCCAAATTTTTCTTGTTTCCAACCATGGTGGCAGCCTTTTCTAAACCCTTTCAAACTTTGATATCCGTACTCCACCACTTTCAAATATGTTTTCCTGGCCCTGGTACTGCTGAACAAGTTTAACAACTATGTAGAATAATTGAAGGACATGCCATAAATACTGTGTGTACATCCATTTGACAAGACAATTAACAACAGCTGATATATAAGGGAAAAAGTGCAAGAATTACACCAAAAAACATACCTGATAGAAGGTATTTTAATAGCTCTGTTAGACTTTGTAAACATCGTTCTCTCAGTAGGCTGCAAATGTAGGTAACTGTATCTTGAATATCCTGTCGATAACAGCGTAGCATTTCTTTTTCATCAGATGTGAAGCTTTCATATATATTTTCATCAGGAAACTGCACTTTTTGAAATAAAATTTGAATAAGAGCTACAAAAGCTTCTCTTAGACAGAAATGGTAATTAGTGATGGTATCAGAGTTAATTGTGAGTAGCTCATCCTGAAAAGTATACCAAAATGTGAATGTAAGTTCACTGCAGGTTTCATCAACAGGATAATTTCCAACAATACCAGTGCATTTCAAAATGAGGTGTACAAGTTGAAGGCAGTGCTTCTGTTGATCATCTGTAGCTGCTTGTCTCAAAAGATTTGCATGAGTTTCACCAACAGATGTCAGGATTTTGCAAATACTCTTAGCATTATCCAGATCATTTTCTGTTAGGGCTTTCATAAGTAGATTTTCAAATCCATCCAAATTTTCTAGAAAAGCATATACACTGTTCTCTTGTTTAAAGCTTGTTGGGTGACTAAGCAATTCAACAAGAACAGATGATGATTCTTCAATATGATTTTCATCATTTAACATGTTCAAAAGACTTGGTATCAAGCTTTGGCAATCTGCAATTGATGCCCCAAACTGGACCCAAGGGTGCAAACATTTCACAGCTGCTGAATGAAATGTGACCAAATTACGTGATTCAAATATCCCTTTCAGCATTTGCAATACCTTAGGAATTAAATCATTAAGTTGCTGCCTAACAGCTGTTCTTTGAAACCCATTTATCGCTGATGTTGAAAATTCTTCAGGCAAAACTGTTAAATATTCCAACACAACTGGGTGCACATCACTAGATGACATTGCCAGTTTTTTTTGCAAGTCATTTATGCTTTCTTCGCAACCATTTGGCAATGGTTCAGGTACCACATGCAAAATGTAAGCAGCTAAAACAGCACAGAGCTTTGAAAAAACCATTTTTGTGCCACTGGCAAACAAACAAATATACTTTATAATTTCATCTTTTAGAGGTATGTAATCATCTTCAGACAACTCTTTCCAAAATTTTGATATTTTATAATGAAGCATGCTGGCTCCAAAGTATTGGCTTTCTACGTTCTCTGTTAACCCTAACAGCTTCCAGCATATTTGCCATGCTTCTTTGGACTGCTGTACTTCAAGCAAACACTTATGTGCAGCTTCCCTTGCTGTCGGATTTGATCCATGATAAAATGTTTCCAAGGCTTCCACCGTTTTCGAAACAGACATCTTAAGGTTTTCTGCCATTTTCTTCCTTGATTTTCTGGATATCCTTTGTTATAAGTTAATAGAAGGTCATTTCTCGAACCGTTCAACTACTTTACAATATATAATTTCAAGCTTTCAAGTTAGTCCTTTAGTCCGAACTTCTTTGGAGGGAAAATCTCGTTTTCAAATAGGGGCTGAAACATAAGGGTTTTCGACCTGATCATATGTTAGGTGCTTTTTTTGGACAGCCGTGGAGTGGTTTAGTTTTTGGAGAGAAGAAAAATAGTTCAAAATGATCCTTAATCAATTTTCAAGAAAAATTAAAAGCTGCAGTAAAATTCTTCCAACAATTTATTCGCAGGGAGGCTCCCTATGCGTGCTAAGTGTAAAGACGAATCTGGTACCAAATTCAATTTGCACTTCAAGACAATTTCATCTCTGGCCAGGTAAATTAAACCATTAATTTGCTGGCTAACAGCGCTTCTTTAAAACCAAATAGTAGCTGATTTGAAAAAATGTTAGGATGAACCAAACTAGGGCCGGAGGGGATGAACCAAAAACTTTTAGGTCACACCCTTCTTCTGTCGGAAAACCCCCCCTTTTACCAAGCCGGGACACCAGTTTAACCAATAGGGAATGGCAATGACCAATGTTTGGTCACTTAAGGACAGTTTCAAAATCATAAGATTGCATCACAAAAATACATTGCCAAAACATTTCCCCAGCACTTCTGACGAAATACAAAATTGATTCTGCAAAATACTGGGGGGATATGCCCCCAGTGGCGCTGCTACTGTCCAGATATCAAAAGAATTAAGATTTCGAAATGAATATAGTGCTTAGCAGGCTAATTGTATTGAAGAGAATGACCTTCATGACTTGAAGCTGCTCTCTGAAAACAAGATCTTGAAAATTGGCTTTGAAGAACTGTGTTATGGCAAACATATTTTCTTACGTTAACTTGATTACTTGGTCATATTAATATCATATATTTTGTTTTTTTTACAGCTTGCTTCAAATACCATGATCTGAAGAAAAAGAAAACATTAGTAAAGCAAAGGATGGATATGTTAAAAGCCAGACTGAATGTAAGATGTCCCAACAATAATCCTTTGATAAAAAATTAACTGTCAATTTTGTTGGTATCTTGGTTATATTCAACTGAACTTGGATCTGACTAAAATTATTTCTGGATAAGAATACAGACAAGATTTTATTTTCCATAGAAGATCATCTTTATTGATGGAAGATCATTTTAACCAAGGCAATTGCAAATCCAGGCTAATCAATGTTGATCAAATGTCATTTTAGGATTAGTATCCAGTGCAGAAATGTGATATAATTCAGGAGCATCCAGTTCCTTTTTTACACAAATAAGGTTGTTCCACTTTAGTGCCCTTAAATTGAAAGATTAAAAGAGAGATTCAGAGCAAATCAGGCACATAAAGTCATAAAGATTGCACAGTGTAGAACTTTCTAGTTCCAGAAAGGTATTAAGTGGAGAGTTCCAAAATAGCACCATTTTAATGTTTTTAAGGTAGAATTTTATTGAAATTTGAAAAGGAAAGTTAGCTTTAAAGGGATTTTTTGTGATTTAATAAAACAGTCTTCACTTAAATTTGTTTATACCCATGGTAGATTATTAATAAGATTGAAATTAGACACCTTTCTTCTTCGAGAGTGAAAGCTCTATTGAGTATTAAAATTTATACTTCTTTGTGTACAAATCAAAATTTACCAAGCACTTAAATCTGCAATGATTCCAAAGTTGTGGCTAGACCAATATCTTGTGTTTCCCTGTGGCATTTGAAATCTCTATTTAAAGTACTTTGGAAGTAAATTTTTATTCAAATATATAGACTTTATTTGCATTTTACTAGATAGGTGCAGAATTCTTTTAGTATGAAACATGCTTATGTGAGTTGAAAGAATAAAACAGCACCTTTTTGTGACCAATACTTTTTCAGCACAAGAAAGTTGGGGATTGAGCTGTTTAGTGAATTTTTAAAATATAAGGTTTCAAATTGTAGATCTGACAGCCTCAGCTGGGAAAAATCAATTTAAGAAATGATCAAAGAAGGGATATAGATTAGAATTAAATGAGATAATTTTGCTATAAATCAAAGTCAAAGTGAGATTTAGAAATGAAATGTTCTAATGATTGTGTTCACATTAGGCTATAGTGACTTTAATGTCACCTCAAAAGCAGTGATTTGACTAACAATTATCAGAGCACTTCATGCCAGATATCTACCAGGTAATGTGAGCAGAATGCTATCTGATATAAAATTCAAAAAAGCTAATATGTATAGTGTGAATGGAGCTATAGTTGGGAATGTGATACCCCAGTGTAGCCACAAGGAGGCCCAAAGACCTTAATCAGTCAATTTTATAATAACAGACCTTGGAAAAGTTCTAAATTTGTTGAATATATGCAGGTGAAATTTATAGATCTTTTTATTCTGTTGCAGAGACTTGATAAAGAAGACAGGCCTACTGGTTGCATTCTGTGTCCCATGAGAAATGATGTTGAAATTGACTACAAGGTTGACTATAACTTTTAAATAAAAACTTTTAATATAACAAATGGTTTGCTGCCTTTGTTTAACTTTCTTTGGAAAGGTAAAAACAAATATTTTTGAGAATATTTTTATTTTATCATGTATTGAGTCAATAGTTCAGCATATCAAGAAGTATTCACATTTGTGGAATATTGGAGCATTCAAAGACAATTGTATGTAAAATTCTGTATGTAAAATCACTGAGGGACATTTTATCAACATATTTTATTGCTTTTCTACAGAATACCAGACTATTGTCACAATTTATATCTCCGCACACTGGAAGAATATATGGGAAAGCAATAACAGGTAATGTGCCTTTTGAGTTTGTATGTTTTTGGATAATATATTTCATTTGTTTATAACAGCTTGTATTTCAAGTTGCTATTTTTGTCTATATATAATCTATATGTAATTTGTTAGATAGCATCTTAAACTATCAGCAATATTTATATCATTAATAATTAATTTGACTTTGAATCTATCGACAATTCTCTGCAGCAGGACCTCAAACATAGGTAAGTTTGCTAAAGGTCTTTAAAAAATATAGATCAAGACTTCTGCAGTCCACAATATATGCCTCTAATTTTCTTAACTGCTAAATATTTTATGATTAAAGTTGTGTTTCCTTATAAAAAATGTAAAACTTATGTAACTTTTATAATCATTCTTTAGATTGTAGCTTTTTGTTTTTCAGGTCTATGTGATAAAAAACAGAGGGAAATTTCAAAAGCTATCAGAAGATCACGGATGTTAGGTGAGTAATTTACTAAATAAAACTGTTGAAAATTATAAACAATGCCCAATAGAATCAGTTGAGTAGCGACCCACTTTCTGATTAAGCATTGGAAAGTATATTTCTAGTGTCAAAATATGTTTATCAATCTCTCTTTAAGTACACCTAGCAATATGTCCTAACAAACTCATCAGCTTTTTTCATAATTTATTTATTTTGGAATAAACTGTACAGTCCAATCTGAAAAAATGAGTTTCCTATTGCAGGATATTACTGTATCATAATAATAATAAGATAATCTTTCTTTGAGCTCACTTTCGCTAGATAACTTGAAATTTGTATTATTTTTTAGCAATATTCACATTGCCTTCCAGGTTTTCTTCCAGTCACAATGAAATACTTTGAGTACCACAACGATCCAAAGCTATTCTAAGATGTCCAAGAAAGAAATTTGAAATTCTGAGGTAAAAACTTTGTTGCGAAAACATATTGTGATACTTATCATATGAAATGTGCTGTGTACATAAGAAAGGGATCTGCAATTAGGACACAACAACTTTTGTAGTTAAACTTGTCTTGTCAACCTGTGAAATGAATAAACTAAGGAAAGAAGAAGACACAAGATTCCTGGAAGAGTGACATTTATGATAGAAAAATTAATCTTTTTCACTGCATTTTCAAAATGGAAATGATGCAGATATATACATATCATTATATTGTGTATGCTTAACTGTGATAAAGGTATCTCTTGATCTTAACCATGATTCAGTGATCAAGGCCATATTTCTTCCTATAATTCTTCTTTATCTTAATTGTGAGTTTCCCATGCTTCAGAATTCTACACCTCAATTCAATAGGCAGTCCCTCTCTACTCTGGTAACTTCCAGAGGCAACTTTTCTTTTTTAAAGAGTGAATCTTACTTATTTTGATCCTAAATTTAAGATGGAAATTTGAAGCTTTTCTTTAGTTGGCTTCTCACTTGAAGGTAGCAAATTTCCCTGATTGTAACCTTGTCAAATGATTTCTTGTTCATATTGTACACAGTGCACTGATTTCTTGTTGCTATGCGCCTTAGTGAATTCTTGAATGTATTGGATAATGCAGTAATATTTTGCAGTGGTTTTGTCTCTAGGCAAAGTTTTGTGTTATTTCTACGCTTTCAAGACAGTTGAAAAATGTATATGGTAATTGTGATTAATCCGCTGCGATTTATTGCGATTAAAGAACAGCTAAGCATCCTGCCACAATTAAGTCACCTTTGCTTCGGTATAAGATGCAAGCTCATATTTAGCTCATCCCCTTTTGCTGACCTTTAAATCGTGTATTGTATTACATTTGCGATTGGTGTTTTCTCAAAATTTGGAAAACACGTCAAAGTTTCCAAGTCAGCTCAAAACACTAATGCAAACCATCGAAAAGTCAATTACGATAAGGTCCCGATAGAGCCTGCGATAAAGCATTGATATAGCGATCATTATACCATCAAATTCGGAAGGCGAGCTCCACAATAACATCTCTCTCATATACTGTACAGACTTCTGTTAAAATGCAGTTAGGCGCATCTTCCTGTTTATCTCGTCCTTGACAAAGCTTTCCGTACAGTCAGTCGGGATGCAACAGTCCAACATTTACAAACATTAACCTACAACTATGAAATAGGACAGAATTCAGAGAAAGGCCTTTCTTTACAATAATTTTAATCAGCAATGATATTCTTGAATTTGCAAGTTATCCAAGCAAGATCATTTTGCATGTATAGAGCTAGACTCTTAAAAAACAAAATCCTGGATAATCAGCAATAGTTTTAGCAACTCGTAGACTTTATTTAACAAGTTGGTGGATATTTTAATGTGCTTAATGGTTGGTTTGTGTATTAAGTATATCAGAAGAAAGACATGAAAGAAAGAAAATTGACGCAATCGGGTGTGTTTCGATAGGCGGTGAATTTGAAGGTAGCTAATAGCACGTGACATTGACGACCTAAGATGCATTAGGAAGATTCGAGGTTCCTCTTTTCTGCTTCATGTTCACGTCTCTTCGTTTCTTGTCCGGACTCCCTTACAAATACAAGAATGCTAACCCCATCAAGCCAGTTTACATGAAATTTTCAACAGGTGGATTCTAAATAATAATGGCACAGATTCAGGACGTCTTATCGCAACAGGAGCTCATTTTGCTCTTTTAATATCAATTTGAGAAGCAAAGGACAAAAACTTCGCAAAAGCGAAACGTACAGATTAAATTCAATTTACCTTTGAGAACGAATGAATACTTTCGATGCTGGAATGACTAGTGTTTTTCATATTTTGAGTTTTCAAGTGAGCTCTACTTTGTGTGTCATTTGTTGCAAAAACAAGCAGAGTTATTGAAAATAGTAACTATGTAAAGCCTATTTCATCATCTTTCTATGAGATGTAATATTTAGGTTTCTGGTGTAAGTCCGGTCTGGTAAAATGACGTAGAGATTTCAAGCAATTCTTTTTCCTTTACCTAACTGTTTTTATCAAACATTGTGACCGTTATTAATGAGAAAAACAAACTAGAAAACTAATTTTAATATCAAAGCCATCAAATTTTCTCGCAATAAGAGACTTTAAACAAACAGTTCTGGAAATATCTTTGTAAAGTGGCATCTCACGAAATTAAAGTTGAAAGTAATATTTTTTGTTTGAGTAGAAATATGAAAGTATATTTTTTATTGCTGCAGTGCGTGACAAAGCAATATGATGACAATCATGACAAGGTTACCATGGTTCTGCTGAAAACAATTTTGCATATGAATTTTTAAGGGGGTGGGTTTCATTTGAAAAGCTTCTTTTAGCCGCGAGGGCTCATGAAACTTTAATCAAGTTCAATTGAGATTTGTGTGAGTCACCTGCACAGACAATGCAACTATACTTCAAAAAAGTTTTCGTAGTAAATGTTGAGCGGATTAAACTAAAAAATACAAACCTGAGAAAGTCAGTGTTTTTAAGGAGATGCAATATGCTGAAGCATTGCAAGTCTAGAAACAATTCTGTCCAGCTCAGTTTTGCAGAGTTAGGCCCGGATAGCCTTGCGACGTGGGGCTCAGATGGGATGAATGAGTCGAGAGGAAAAATAAATAGCAAGAAGACGTCCTTAGATTTCGAGGAAAAGAGTTCTAACTCCGTAAGACCGAAGTCAAGTTTATCATGGATGACGAGCTCTACGATGGAAGCAAATGTTGCGAAAAGTAGCACTTTAGAGAACACAACAAAAGAAGATAACAAAGGAGTCGGGAGCCATGTTTCTTTTCCTTATAAATGTATATTGCTTGCTTCAATAACAATGGCCTTCGTTCTTGGAATCACCTTTGCAATCGGTGTCATTTACATTGGCTATTACCCGGAACAAAAATTTCTCAACACTGGTGACGCGCTGGTTATAGATTATTCAACGTATTTTTGTTCTGCAGTTTCTACAACTACTTCTAATATTTGGCTTACTGCACTGGTGAATGTTGATAAAAACAAGGAAGTTCAATACACTACGAGTGATGTTTTAAGAATTGAAATAGGCCAATTTTGGAGTAGAATGTTTTATCTTCACAGAAACAGTAGTTTGAATATAATCTGGCAGAGCAATGAAATCATCTACCTTTTTATTTTCGAAAACAAACGACAATTTGATATTTGGAGAGGAAGAAAAACTTCGGAATCGTATCTTGTAAAAAGGGCATGTTGTTTCAACAAGAATACAGTAGATTCTTCGTTCGAATTTGTCTCTGAAAAAGAAAGCGACTATTATATTGCATTTTATCGCCCAGAATCCTTTGGCCGCGCAGTCTCTTTGAACCTGACTTTGAAGTTCAGGAGACCTTCGTTTGATTTTAGCAAAACAACAGCCAACTGCCAGACATCAAAGGCCACTGGTTGTTCTGTGCCATTAAGCTTTGGTTCAGATGAAAAAACAATAATCGAAGTGCCAAACACTACAAAGCGGGGCATCCCGAAAGAAAACGAGGTTGAGTGGAAATGTGAGGCTAGGGTTTGGTTTTATTTGGTTGTTTTTGGTTCGGCAGTCATTGGACTTTGTGCAGTATTTGTTTTGATATTTTTTATTCATAAACATGCCAGGATGCGTTTGCAGGGCGAAAAAAGGAAACCTACGGAACCTTGGCAAGTTTTAAAAAGTGAAGCAACTACTGACGGCAATAGGAATCATGTTGCGAGCGGGTTCGTAAAGGGGCCAGTTCCACGTGACGCAGTGTCCTACGAATCGATTGAAAATTATCATAATTGGGCGCTCGATGAAGAAGAATGGGTAGACATAACACAAGATACGCTTAAAAGTGTAAGTAGTTACACGCCAAGTGAACGTGAGAGTAGAAGTGCCTCGCAAATCGCAACAATCTATAAAGACAATGCTGACGCGAGAATGAGTCGCCTTAGCAGCAATGCCTCGATTGTGAAATACGTTGCTAAGAAACCCAGGAACCAAGCTCAAGCTGAAATTGGAAAGTCAGAGGATGCTGGGTCTAGTATGGCTGCAAACCAGGAGATAATCCTGAATTTTCCACCTTTTAATCCTGCTGGCGAGCAAAAAGAAGATGGTCAACATGAGAATGAAATGGCAGAGAAAAATAAGGAGCTGTTCTTACACCCAAAACTTAAACCTTCACGTTCAACAGGCTATTTTAGAGTATTGTCTCCTATTATTCAAAAGAAAACTGGAAAAGTCACAGGCCAAAAAGAACGCCGTACACCAAATCCTGTGTTTTATAGACCTGGTTCTCGGGGGTCCGTTTCAAATGAGAAAATATCCATAGGAAATCCAATCAATATATAGAGGCATTTTTCTTAAAGAAGTTTATAAAGCAGCTTGTTTCAAAACATATACTTAAATTTTGTATGAATTTATATATTTGATTACAAAACCTATTTATATTATAGTAATAACTAATATATTTACATTTCAAATGTTGGCTTATTAGAAAACGAGAAACTTTGCTACTCCTTTGCAAATATTAAACGATATCGTGGTATGTCCCTGGTCAGATACACATGGTTATATATTCAGGAAGTTAATCCTTTTCGGTAGCATTTTGTAGGTAGGAAAACTGTTTTATACCGGAAACCATAAATTTATATTTTCTAATTAAACATTTAGGCTGCTAGGTGTTCTAAAGACTCGTAGGAGGAGGGAAGATTCTTTCTGTTTAAATCAATTTAACTGTCGAAATCGCTTTTTTATCCTTGAATAACTTGAGGTCCTGCAATAAATAAGAGCAAATGATTCTAATAAGGAAATTGCATTTCACGGAATTTTAAAGCCGTAAAGAGGAGGGACATTAATTCTCTAAATAATTACACTAAAGAGGAAAAAAGTCGCCAGTTTATCATCTTGTTCTGAATCAGATAGAATTTAGTCATAAATCAGATACGAGTCATGGTACTGCTCTTGTTACAGTGCTTTAAAGCTGCGCGTTGAGAACAATCTTAAAGGCCTCACGTGTTGTTTATATAAGAAGAGGCATAACAGAGTTCAGGATTGATGTCTCAATGCTTTCTTATTTTAGCTTCATTTATTTTTGGCCATTCTTGACGTGTATTAAGGCTCTTGCGCAACCGGCATGCTTAGCGGCAGTTGTCTTGAGAAATTGAGATTCTGTTTTGTATTTCCATGCAGTGCGATATTAGGCCGGTCTTTTGAATTATAGTCGCAAAGCGTGCCGGTTGCGCAAGAGGCTTTAAATCTGCTTCATTGGTCTGCGTTGAAAACAGTCTAATCTTACTTATTCTAATTGTTCTCATACTATCATTAAATGACAACACGACCCGAATTTATCGAATCTCTCTTTACTAAGAGAAGAGGACGATAACTCCAGTATGTTTATCTCGCTCATAAGGCCTTTTTAAGCCAATCAATGTAATGTTATCAGATCAGATAATGGTATCAGGTCTTCTCCATTTTCAGTGTTTTGATTTGAAGTCCAATTCCACACACTAAAGCCTTTATTTCGTCCCTAGGGATAAATATATTGTAATAAATAAACAGATTGATACGACAGGTGTTAACAGCAAATTGCGATCACCATAAATTGCCGATATTTTCAAATAAAACTCACTATTTTAAAACTCTCTTATAGTAAAAATCTCAATTTCCAATTGCTAAGGTAATTTTAAAAGCTGTAGGTGGTAAAACGGACAACAAGAGGAGAACCTTTTCTGATTGAAAATAAAATGATTGAAAAAGAAAGGTCTTGAAAAAAGATGATTTTTTAGCAAAGCAAATGGTATAACAGTGCTTTCTTGGGGGGTTTAAAAAGGCAAATTTTCCGACGGATAACAAATGAAGTTTTCTTGTGAGAAAAGTTAATAGCATTCGGTCATAGCAACACTGTTAGGTAGAAACGATCGTAATGTTTGCAGTTCAGAGACTTACTGTTTTTGTAAACAGATTAGATCACTCGCATCTGGAATATCCACAAAATCCGTGAAAATGTTCTTCCAGCAGCTTTTCTCTTTTTCATCCTAAAAATTAGAAATAATGAATTTAGTCTTTGAAACGACTAATCTTTGGACAACGTTTGTTATTATTGTGAATAGATTGAAATATCTCAACTGAGACCCCTACAAAACCATCCATTCTTTATTTCGATTTGTTTGCACTCTTACTTGTAAATTAATTATTCCACCTCCCAATAGGCAGTTTTAAATTATAGAAAAAAAGAAACATGCAAAAGTACCAAGGGAACAGAGAAAAACGAAAATTTAAAAGAAAATTCAGGTCTTATCCAGGGTTCAGGGAAAATTCATCTCTTTTTCAATATCTGCAGTATTTCTTATTCATATTTCGCATAGCATTGTGAAACATCATGGTAACGTCATAGGCAACTTAGAAAGATAATTTTTGGATGGTAGTGCGGTGGGGTGGAGTGGGGTGGGGTGGGGTGGGGTGTGGTGGGGGGTTAAGGTCGTAACAAGAATGGTAACTTCTTGCTGGTAAATGCAAAAATACGGTTTTACAAAGTTTCAAAAGGCTTGGTCTTTGTAACTTTCTTCGAAGGGCCTACAGACCTCACATTTGAGGGTAGTTTAGTGTTCTCTTGTTTCCTCTCTGAGTTATACTTGTTTCCCTGCTCCTTTGAGAAAATTCCCCTGTTCCCCCGATTTCTGTTAGTATACTAATTTCTTATAACGTACAGTTTGACAATGTTTTACAGGGTATAGTCCTTGAAATTTCATACGTACTTCGTTTAAAATCTGGAACCCACTGTCATTAGTTTGCCAGACTTTCAATCGTTGGTCGATGGAACATGACACAAGAACATCAGGCCTTACCAACTGTATACCTATAATGAACGACAAGGCTGTTACTTTGTGAATATTCAACTCTTAAGAGGGATTTTGCTGTCCTAATGAATCTTAAAGTCCCTGTATCAGACATGGACACCCCTCTTGAGCACAATAGCTAGTGACGACTCTACACCCCTGTCTATGGTAGTACATGTTTTATTAGAATTAGGGCATGTTAAGGTTTAGTGTCACAATTTTAGAGTTCTAATCAACTGTAAACCTATTATGAAAGGTAAAACTTGTTGTAAGCTATCCCGCTCTTGAGGGAGATTTGACTACCGTAAAAGCTCTATTATCCCCCTCTTTCTAAAGCCCACTCTCAATAAAGCCCCTACAGTACTAAAAAAATAAATAACCCCTCCCCCTCCGGGGCTTGATAGAGCTTTCACTAAGTCCAAATGAAAAATGATTCGCAGTTTGGTCACGTGATATGCTGGGTTTAAGCGACATACAAATCTCCAACATGCTATGTCTGTATGCTTCAACCAGGTTAGGCAGAATAACACCAAGAGCTTTATTTCTGAGAATGGGCTCTTAGGGTAGTTGTACAAGTCATATTGTCACAAAATCTTCATTTTACAGTAATAAATATACCCCAAAACTTTAAAAACAAAAAATTACCCTATAGTTTTGGATATTACCCTATAAAATTGACTGAAGAAAAGGTTTAGAGTACCGGTCAAATATATTATGGGATATTGGGATGGTTAAGTGTTTTGTTAAAAGTAAACGCTTTTAACCCAAAGTCTATTGCAATTATAGGCTAAACAACCACACTCGTTTCAGCTATCTTATACCAGAGATACTTGCTTATACGAACATGTATTCAGGGTGTGACTCGCGAACTTTACCTACGCGGGAGATCCATCTGATAGTCTCAGGGTCTTTGTTTTGAAAATTCTTATAATTTAGGGGTACAGAGCAATTTATGTACTGCATCGTGGTGAAAATGTTTGGTTTGCAACAGGCAATAATAGTTAGAAAGATTGTAAATACATGTAATGCACCTTAGTTAATGTTTTTGTTTATTTCACAATCACAGGCAAGATCCTTTCCCTTTGACATTCCAAATACTAACGATTTAATACCTCATAGCTGTGTTAAAATATACCTCATATTTTTATACCTCATATATTTATACCTCATTGTGTCCAATATTTTCAGGTATCATCTTTTTCCTCCCTGGGGTATCAGCGATAGTATCATTCGTAAAACTGTATCATCTTTTCTGATAAAGTTTAAGGATCTTTGTGAAAATCTGTACTTTAAATAAACTACCAAAGTAGACAGAGATATTCATTTTTACATAAACTTTGCTATACTCAGAAAAAGTTTGTTTGCGAAATGCAGCAATACCTGTGATCGTTGAATGGTGCGCAAATATGTTCTTGTCGGTCCATTTTACCGTGCAGGCGATGCGATCTGCGTGTTTAGTAAGCGTGAAATTCGATGTGAATATTGAGTTATCGTCACCCCCACTTGCTAGGGTTATCTGCGAATCTACGAGAAAACAGTCTGTTTAGATAGATTACCGAAAGTATTGGCTTTCAGATACGAATTTCACTCAACTTCTTTTACAACAGATATTACCGGAATTGACAATTACTAGGGGTTGAGAAGCGGAAAGTAAAACAGGATCTTTTCGTGTGGAGCAACTTGCTGGAATAATGGCATATATCCAGTGCAGCAAGTTTCCTGTATAAAGAAAGTATTTCAAATGAAGTACCACGATTTTCCAGACTTTCATGGCAATGGTGAGCTTTTGCAGGGAAACAAAACATTGGTATTGGCAGCAGTTTAATAGTTTAATGTGGTATCGAACCAATTCATTGCCTAGATGTTACCACGTCAAGAAAGCAAGAGTAGTGTGAGAAGCAATACCTGATGGGCACGCCTTGACATCCACACAATGCACCCCAGACTGATGTGCCTGGAAAACATGCAGTGGCTGTTGAGAACAACTGCTACGTGGTACAGAAGAATTCAACTTTTCAATGTGAAAAAAGTTTCCACATCTTTCAACCGTTTGTTTCGTATTACGACGGTCGTTACTCGAAAAGCTTTTTGTACCATGACCTAATTCTTTTTCATCTTTCGTTTCCAAAGAAGATAGTATATCTATGCATGAAGTTATATCCCATAATGCAATGCGACCATCAGTTGCTCCAGATACCAGAAAATGGTGATGCTTTGAATCAACGGCGTGGACAAAGCTATGAAGAGTTTGAACGCAACGTCCGTGAAATTCTGAAGCCATGAGCAGTGTAAATGATTTGTTTGCAGCCTCGAAGCCATAGACCCTAAAAAACGAATACGAGAACCAAAAACGTCGTTAGAGTTGGAATTGTGTTCTTTTCGATATTAAAAAATATCATGGTGTTTTAACCGTTTTGAGGCAAAAATGCTTTATTGATTCGTATGATATCCAGCAGTTGATAATGTGCGCTAAATATTAAACAAAAGTTCGGATCTAATGCTGATGTTGGGCGTGATCAGGTCATCACTTATTACGTAATAGGTGCGGTCAAGCTATTATCAGCGGGATTTTCAGATAAAAACAAAAGATTTCCAACAAAGGTGTACGAGATTTTCTTGACGTGATTTGCCCTTCACGTTTATCAGTGCTCATTTTAATGCTATCGAAATTTCTTAAATCATCAAAAATCCCCTGAACAGAGTTACTGTACCTGATATATCCATCAGAACAGGCCACAGCAAGGCAATAAGAAAATTCTGTATTATTCACCGGGATAACATTCATGGAAAGAAAGCGGAGATCATCATACAGGTCACTTGGCTTGGTTTTCAAAGAGTTCATTGGCGTTCCGATTTCTGCCAGCAAGGACGTGCTCACATGACCATCAGCGTGGTAAAAGACACGGTTGCATTTCAACGAGCTTCTGCTACCACACGTAAACATGATGTATGACCTATTTAAACTGCTTATAGCTTCCCTATTAACAACCTTTCCTTGTCCCCCAAATTCATTGCCTCCGCTCATTTCATCAGCTGAATCTTCTTTCACTGCAACCACTGACTTTACGCTGCCAATATGGCCGTCAAAACTATGAACCACCTCAAATTCGTTCTTTCCTGTGTCATCTGGACATTGCATTAAGGCTTCATGAAATCATATGTGAACAGAGGTGGCGCCAGAAATCTTCCGACAGAGGGGCTGGAGCTTCCGACAGGGGGGCTAAAATGACTAAAATAAGCAGTTTTCGTACGTTATTTTGTCAAATTTTCTCCGACAATAACCTAAAATTTCCTCCGATGGGGGGGCTAGATGCTTCCGACGGAGGGGCTGTAGCCCCCCTAGCCCTCCCCTGGCGCCACCACTGTATGTGAACATATCATGATCAAAAGAACCCAAAAATGTCCTGTCTGGTTGTGTAGCTTATGTCAAAAAATGACAGTTGTCAATAGTTCAACTAATTTTGTTTGCGGGATGGATGCGGTATGTTCTCATTTAACACCCCCCCCCCTTTTTTGCAAGAGTCTGCACGCAGGCTGATTCAACACGGTATCAAAAACCCGGTATCATATTCAGCCGGTATCAGATGCAGCCCAGTATCTAATAACACCCGGTTCCAACCAGGATACAACCACAGCAAGGATTCAAAAGGATACGAATGACCAGATTTACCAAAGTGTCTTCACTACCAGTTGCAAAGAGTATTTTTGTCGTATCTAAAAATATGAAAATTTCATTATGAAAATTTTGTTAAAGGCAGTTATATTTCCATTAACATTTCTTTTTGCATCACTATCCACCTAAGACATTCAAGGTTGCAAACTTTCAAATTTTCAACAAAGTTTTTAAATGTTAAAGTCTAAGAAAATACTGTCCAAAAAGCCTGTGTTAAAGGTGTCTGCCATGCCAGAAGAATTTTGGTAAAGACTCTACCAAAATTCTTCTGGCATGGCAGTAAAGTAAAGGATAAATACCTTGTCATTTCTTTTTTGTGTAAGAACCAGATTTGCAGAGGCTCAATGTTATTAATTTTTGATAATTTGCATGTTCTTGATGTTGTTCTGATTTCAACATTGACTTTTCTTCAACTCTACGCTTAACATTGTTGAGGGGCAAATCACTCTAAGAAAATCTCGTACACCTTTAGTGAAAATCCGTATGTTTTATCTGAAAATCCCCAGAAATCCTTTTGTTTTAGGCAAAATCTCGTAGGCTATTTGCAAGAGTGAATCGCCTCTCGAACATTGTTCCTAAGACCAACAAATAGCATTTTTGCATGAATTTTTGTAGTGGCCTGATTCATAAGTTGATAAAATTTGCTTTGTTTTTGACAGGGAAAACTACAAAAACAACGTTCTCCACTAATTTATCGTCTGAGGCTGGGCATGTTTTTATTTCTTTGGCAAATCGAGCCTCGGTCTTCTAATAAAATGCTTTCTTATAAAAAATTTATTTTGTAAACATGCAACATTTTCAGATTTTTTGTTCTTGTCGGGAAACAACAGTAGCGATTAACGAGTAAGGCACTTGGTAACGAGGAGTGCACTCGTAGGAAACCATATTCTATGAAGAGGCGGAGCTCCACAAGCTAGTTTGACTTGGATTGTATTCACCTTCAGATCATATTGAAATTAATGAGCAATGTTCATAGGAAGTAGAACAGAGAGGTAATATTGGTTTATTGGTGCAGAGGAGAGGTTGTTATCTCTGTAGAATATAGGGGGTCTGGTGAAAATGGAACAATGATGGCAACGCGAACTAGCTAATGAAACAAATGCCACACACAATATATTTGTGAAAATGCCAATTTTTTTATGAAAAACTGGACCGGTTTTTGGCTGCAAGGGCGAATTGGTCAAGTGACGTTTTTGTTCTTGGGAAAAGAATATGTCTAGCCAAAGGTTAAATGAAACAAATGAGTAATGATTGAAAAAGTAATTAAAACTCACGAGAAACTAATAAAAATATAATTAAGGTCAACTCGTCCGTCATTTTCACATTAAGCAAGAATAATATAGCAATACTTTACAAATTTGATCGATAATGAATGCTTGGGAATAAAGAAGATGTAGAAATACGTTTAATGTTTCCGTTGCGTCCTCCGATTGGCCATTGGGTCGTTTGGCTGTGTGATCTTCGCTTACTTTGAAATTGTTTCTCAAGGCTGCAGAGGGTGAGAAAAGATGACAACCAAGTCTAGCGATAAAATCTGCCTAAGTGCCAGAGAATCTTGTCCGCCTCCTGCCTACGTTGGGCGGCACAACCATGGTTTTGAAAGCGATGTAGAGGCCGATTGTGGTGATAGAATACGACATGTTCACGTTGGAAGAGGACAAGAGCCGAACGGGAAACCAATTAGCAATGGAGCGACAGTGAAAAGTAAGAAGATTCACTCGATATGTTTATGCACTGCCTCAGTTTACCCTCACTACCACGGCGAAACTATCATCGATGACAACGTGTATGACGAAATACTGATAATCGACCCAAAGGAACTGCAGACAACATCGAACAAGAACGTGCGTTTTAAAGGACAATGCTTGCGACTCTGTAAGTTCTGCATTTTGATATTTGTGATTCTAGTTGGCCTAGCATGCGGTCTATATGGAGTAGCACACTATTTCATTGTGAATAAAAATGGGGATGCCGTAATGTCAAATGGAGATGTCAAGTTATTGCAGTATTCCACTTATTTTTGCGAGGGAATCAAAGCAGAGCCTTCGGAAATCCAAAGGTCTCTCGTAGTATTGGAGAAAAAGGTCGGCCATGCGGCAAACTTCTTTTACAACATGTCACTTTCACTCACACTAAGCCCACAACAGAGAACATATGAGCAGGGCTTTTATGCAATCGAGCAAGGAGTGATGCGCATTATCATAGAAACCGAACAAGATGTCGATGTGCTAATTTTTGATACAGAGAGCAAGCTGAATAATTGGAAAAATAACAAACAGTATGCAGCGTATAACTTCAAAAGACGGTGTTGCAAAGACATAACGATAAACCGAGGTTTATACAGTTTCAGGGCAGAACAGGACCGGCGTGCTTTCTTTGTTGTTTACAGCGATGGACCGGACAACGCTAATATCAATCTGACATTATCATTTGAAAGGTCGTTCATTGACTACAAGCGAAACAATGTCAACTGCTTTGCTGATGTCAAGAAGAGCTGCACTGTTCCCATCTCGTTTGCGTCTGCTGATAAAGTTGTTGTTCAAGTGCCGAGGACATCGACCTTGTTGGACTCGCAGAAAGTCGAATGGAGCTGCGAGGCACGTGTCTGGTTCTACGTTTGCGTGTTCTTAGGAATTTTTATAGCAGTCATTATCATAATGTGTTTCATTTACTGCTTGTTGAGCTGCTGTTTTTGCGATCCTTGTTGTTGCTGCTTTTGTTGCTATATTGTAGCTAAAGAAGAGAAAAGCAACCCTAGAGTGGTGCAGTACCATTGTGGCACATTGCGGCAAGAACCCCACTATGTCTCTCGAACACCAAGAGGCCCAAGGGCAAGACAAATCGAGGGCATTCGCCGGCACGACTCCAACTCCTCCATTATGAAACATGGTTACACGACCTCAGATACGAGCGATACGGAGGGACGGGAAAGTAGCAGGAGACATCAGCTGAGCAGGAGGAGCAGCACAACAACAACACACAGCATGGTTAGCAACCATTTATCCCGGAGGAGAAGTAGCAGTAGCATTGGCAGTGATCTGAAACGAGGCATGTGCGTGGATGAAAGCTACGAGGAACTGCACCCACCTGACGCAGAATGGGTAGGCGCACGGGGAGCAGTGGCAAACGGCAAACTAAGTGTTAGGCTTGATGATGTCGATGGAATGGACGATCCTAAGGGTTTAAAAAGGGCGAAAATGTCTCGAAGGGCGCGAAAGGGAGTTCGAAAAGAAGAAAGCAACGACGAATACTCGGATATTGAAGCACGACTCAGAATGAAGAAGGCACAGTTCTCCGATTCTGAAGGGGAGGAAGGGAATGCACAAGATCATGTGGCCCGCAGGAACATGGAGCAGGCTCTCAAACAAGCGCCCTTTTCTGATGATGATGATGATGATAATGAATACGATTACACGTATGACGTCGTAGGATTCCAAGTACCAGGTCCATCAAAGTCAACTGCTGATAAGATAGACGCACTTCCACTGGGACCATCGGGGGCACCCCCAGAAGCGCCCCCCAAATCAGCTGCCAGCATCAAAGGAAAACCAGGCCTAAAGGCGGTAAAGAGTCTGGAAAGCCTTGAGATTTTACCCAACGGAATGACAAGAGCAAACGTCGATAGGCTGCAAAAGTCAAAATCCGATGTGATGCAGAAAAATCCCAGGGTGAGGAAGCATTCGCCTATGACGCCACGCATTATCGTTTTGAATGGGACAAGAGAAATGTACAACACTTGTGACAGAAGACGGAGTAATGACGTCATTGAAAATGGGCTGGGAAATAGGACAATCAGTCTGGATTCTGGCTTGGAGCGAATCGATGGAAACAAAGGTCCAAAAATCAGACCAGCCGCAGATGTTAAGTTTTGACATTTCATTCCAAATACTTTTACTTTTGTCGATGACAAAGACCTGCGAACTGAGCAGCTTCGTTTATATAATCATTCTTGTATCTGCAAATTTATAGGCAGACTTTAGAATTTAAGAATGTCAGTTCTCATAAGTGTTGCATTCATATATCGTATACATCACTTAAACTACTCTTCAGAGTAAGTTTAATCATTGTCATTATCAAACTTATTTAGTACTGACTGAGTCTCGTTTCGGAGCTCAGAAACTGTTTTTTGAAGAAAACTGTTATTTTCGGGCTTAAAAAACAATACAGACAGATCCCTCGCTCAAGGGGGAGAGTAGTGGTGTGTGTCCTGACAGACTTCCAAAATTTGGCTTTCAGACGACCTTTTGCAGTAAATTCGCCACTCTCACGTATATATACCTCTACAAGTATAAAATTTGATAATACGAAAATTTCCAAAGCAACCCCACAAAACCCCCAAATTGTATTCGGTATCGGATACTGGTATTAAAGCTTAAAATATAAGATTTTCTTTAATTGGTTATGTCGATTTATTTTGATAATGATTAATGTCGCACCTATGTTTAGTTTAAGGTATTTAGGTAGCACTTAGTGCTGCTGCTTATGCGTGAACATTGACATGCTTTAGGGCAGATTCTTAGCATAATCCATAATGTATATTGCGTAATCAAGAGTCAATTTGTGCCAGCTATTCAGTGGTCATAGCTTTAAGCGCTTCTCGTTAGGTTTTGGGAGTTTTTGTTTACATTGACAGCCTAAAAAAACAGTAACAAGAAACATTCGCGTTACTTCTTGTTAAGATAACAATTACAATGTAACCTTCATTATCCCCTGTTCTTATTATATCAATTTTTCCTTTTTTGTGACTCGTAACTCATTGTTAAAGAAAAAATCGTAATTTTTGGGCGTAACGAGGCAAATTTTAATTTACTGACTGATGGGGCAACCGCTCAATTTGCTGCCCCATCACTGAAAATCAGACAAATGCAAAATCAGTTAAATATATTCAAAATTGGGCGAGATATGGCCAATGAAAGATTTCAAGTTTGCTAACGGATTACTGTTATTCTGGTCTGGTTCATAAAGTTATGAACCAAGACCAAATTACAGAGGTTTGATGGGGCAAGAGCCTGTGCTCAAGTGGCCATATCTCAGCCAATTCGTAATGCCTGTAACTGATTTGGCATATTTAGAGGTATTTCATGATGCTCTTTCAGGTTATGGGATCAAAAGTGAAAAATTCTAATAGATTTTTGTGACATCATCACTTCGGTATTCTTTAAGTCAAAAACTATTAACGTGTTCGTAAATAATAGAACGGTGCTAAAATATAGCAGTACAACTCGAATGGAGATAAAGTGTTTTTGGTGCCTAACCAGCCTATTATTCGAAAGGAATAAGTGTTACGGATCGTCTCAATGAATATATTTTTCATCCGCTATATTGGCAGTAAACCACGCCCTACTAGACCACATATCTTCTCGTCTGAAAAACACTGAAGACCGAGCATGAAATTTTGTTACTTTTATTGTTTCACAATTACAGTTTTTAGTTTAAAATAAAAATCTAAGAAATTTTTATTTAGAGCTTTAAAACTTGCAATGTTATCTTGTTTTGTTTAAATTTATGCAGGTTTAGAAAATATTAGAAAATAACAGACCGTGCAAACTGGAGATCTTTTTATACTGGAACTCGATAACGACTTACCACCATCTTCGATGCTATCAATCAAACATAGACAAGTGATTTCTCTTCCATGCAGAGGTTCCTAAAACCAGCAAAGAAGATTTGTCCAAAAATATAATAGAATACTACACAATAGAATATTCCATTGGATTGTAACATGGAACTGAGTTTGACTCTGTAAATGAAAATCTAGATGCTTAGTTATAAAGAAGGTAACCAGAGCTGAGGCGAGGTGGCAGTGAGGGGAAGCTTATAACAAAAGCAGCCCTAAGCAGTAGTGTAGACCAAGAGAGGTAGGGGGCCATAGAGCTTTCTTTATATTTTATACAAAATGAACGTTTCAGTTCGTTTCGAACCTTTCGTTTGCATGGCTTTTCAATATCAATTTCTTTACACTTTCATTTTTTCTAGAGTTAACTCATTTTCCAATGTCTACCTGTTACTTGAGTAGAAAAATCTTGAAAACAAAGAATTCGAAGTAGTAATATTTGTCAGCATTTATTACGTTTTCAGTTACCAAAAGGGCTATTGAGGTCACACATGAATGCCAATGTCAAAACATAATATCGGATCAATAAAAGATTTGATACTGGCAGAAATTAGCCATGGTATTTTGGAATCACCCAGAAAAAGGAGGAAGAAGGGGGCTGAGAGCCCCTTTCAAAATGAAGAAGGGGGCTGAGCCCCCTGAACCCCCTTTATCTATAGCCCTGGCTTTAACTATACGTAATCTAACAAAGCAGGTTTGTAGTCGAATCGGGTTAACGTAAAGTGATTGGTTCGATTGGCGAATGATTGATTGATTGTTTTATATCAACCTATCAGAGCACCACTTTGCAAAGTGATAAATATTCTTGTAACTTGTGAAAGTGAAAGTTTTTATCTAAATCTAACAAATTTAGATTAAGGAATATGCAGTTGACTAGACCGAGTGCCTCGTATTGTGATAACGTACGTAAATTTGCGCATTCATTTGTAAAGCGACGACTAAAAATTTAGAGCAACATATAATAAGAGAGGTTTCACAGAAATACCTTGAGAATCCTTTGACTGTTGGTGAAGGATTTCTTGTATAATAAAATTGTTGGTCCTTTCAAGTATGTGAAATACGTATTGTCGTGTCCCTGAAAGGGTGTAAAATTAAATTCAAGAGCAAAAAGGGTGATCAGAGACGCCCAAAGTGGGCAGCAGACAGGGTTAATGCCAAAGGGATTTGAAAAATGCTTCTTTGTCTTTCATAACGGTTTTTATCTTCATCTGTTATAGGTATTTTGAACATGGGTGGCACATGAAAGTTGTGTACGATTTTTTGAGTAGAGTCATCATAAGACGTAAAGAAAAACTGATTGAAAATAACACTAAAATCAGAAAATCATACAAATATCCTTGGTTATTACAAGGGCCTATGTCAATGTCACATAGAAGGGGTAGAGGGGCATTTACCCTCTCCTGGCCCCACTCTCTTGTGTCCTTTGGATGACTTTATGACTTCTAAACAAAGCAACAATTTCATTACACCATACGGAAACAAAAATGAGATGGAGGAGAATAAGGGGGAAGTAATTCAATGCCATAATACAGTGTACGATAGCAGTAGAATTACAGTAGTGGCACTAGAACGTTGGGAACACGTAGGATTTCCCCTTCATATACAGGTCGGTTAGATTTTTGGTAAAATTGAAGAACCAGATTAAACATGCTTTGGTTGGCCCACTTGCATTTTATGAAACGTCCTGAGAATTTGAAACTAAGAATAGTTATGCCTGAGAAAAACAGCAAGCATCATGACAAATCCTGACTCACATGTAGAAGCAAATCCCAAGAACGGTACCCTCCACCACAATTGATCTTCAGTATTATCTCGTTTAGGTTCGTGCTCCAAACAGCAAAGTGTGATTGCTATAACAGAAGAATTGAGTCAACTGAACATTCAAAACTTATGGAACGCTTAAGTCAACATACAATGTTGAATTCAGCTAATATCTTCTCAACCCCCTTAAACAATGTTTATTTACAACCAAATGTTTAGGAGCATGTCTGACATGCGACTTTTATAATAATCATCAAAAATGTTAACACTGGTTTTGGAGGAAGAGAAAAAAGGTTCAGGCCTAAAGGCGGTACCAGTCATTTGCCAAGCATTGGCACAAACAACTTGATTAAGGAGACGCCTTACCATGTAGAACCCATAGACAAGAATATCTCCTTGATTGAAGAGCAAACCTTCAATCCAATCCATGCCTTTACAGACCTACGATAGAACATAATTTATTACACTAGTACTGACACAGCTCTCTACAGCTAAACTCACCGAAATTGCAAAGAAGTTGAAGTCATACTACTTAAAACCTCCCTGAGTGTACTCTGAGTATGAAACGAAATAATCTTATATAAACAACTTAATGAGAAGTATAACAGCTGTACAGGGTGATATTGCTTATGCTCTTGCATTGTGCAAAATTTCAACCAAATAAACTTTTAAATCATCCAGAAAATTTTATCAAGTAGGTTATTTCTAATTTTAAATTATTTCAAATAATCAAGATTGGAATACACCTGGCTAGCCTTTGCACGAAATCGATCAATCCATGGCCTCTTCAGCAAAAATCTAATAGTTTAACTATTAACATTAAACCTGCCGTCTTCAATAGCTGTTAACCTATGAATGGGTTTGATTTAGACTTGCATACTAACCTTCTTTCTTTCCAAAATATCCAGAGTCCCATTTCCGTTCACACTATACTTCCTATAAAATCCGTCTCTGCCAGTGGAAAACACCCAATCTTTACCAGCATAAATTCCTGTCACTCCATTTTTACCATGCATCGACAAAAGCGTTTGTTTTGGTCCAATCGCCTAGGAAAAGAAAAGGGTAAAATAGATAGGGCAAAAAGTTAAAAAACAAACTGGGAAGTTGTAGGGTCAAAACTCTTAGATACTGAAAAGTTCATACTATAATATAACTTTTCAAAATCCAATAAGGTCTCTTTTAGGAACTTGGTGACCGTGCTTTCGTAGTACCACATCCAGAAGGTAAAGAAAAGGGTAATTAACGTATTAATTTTCGCACTCGACCTCATTCCTAGCAATACTCAACGTTGGGGATCCATTCCCAGTGAAAATTTCCCTTGCTCTTACATAAACAAAATTAAAACTGAACATCCACTCAATTCTCTCTCGTTTGGATTTACTCTTTCTTCAGTTGCAACAGGTTTCATGAAAAGATGCCTGACCGATTTTCCTTGGTGTCATCTGGTACAAATCAAATCGTTACATACAACCCATGCAGACTGCAGCACCATAGATCAACACAACACAACACAACACAACACAACACAACACAACACAACACAACACATCGCAACACAACACAACACAACACAACATTGGATAATACAAGACAGCACAACAGATAGGAATAGAACACTACAAAACATAACACAGCACGTTGCAACGCGAAACAACAACACGACACTACATAACACAACGCAACAAACCAGCACACGAGACAAGACAGTAAATATAAATCCAATAAATACGTCACACAAACAAGCTCTGAGCTCTAATCTAATAAGACATAACAACAGCGACAGAATCTACCACTCTTCTATCTTCATCACACGCAGCTGCACAACCCTAAATTGGACCGCATCAAGTTGAGTGACTCTGGCCAAATGCGATATTTGTTTATTTCGAGTCATAAATTGTATGAAATGAGAATAAGAGGTTCTCGATTCGTAAGAGGTTAAGAGGTATTCAGTATTGTATGAATAAGAGGTTAAAACCTGTGCTGCCTCATTGGCTCCATCTTCTACATCAAAGACGTGAATAGATCCTCGCCTGTCGCCAACAATCAAGCATATCTGCAGTTGTGGCTCATGGTCCTTTTGACTTACGAGTGTCGCTGCTGCCAGCCATCTTTGTCTGCAGTAAGGAAGCTCAAACAGCCCTTTATGTAACACTTGTAAACAGCTATCACGTGAAATGAGTTGCCATAAAATTAGGATCCCATTGGGTCCTGAAGCTGCAACATAAGTTTCTGGAACATCGCGTGCAGAATCTCTTGTTAAAATGGAGACGGAAAACACCTTGCCTGCGAAAACTTGCTTATCGATCACTGTGTTGTCATCTGTAAAAGATACAAAAACCATGATATGAACTTGAAAACTTGAAAAAAATGTATCGCTTCGGAAACATTTCCTTGATGTAACGTACTGTTTCATCGAAAATACCGCAGCAAAAATTCTCCAGCACTTCTTATTTCCCTTTGCCTTGAAAAGCATTGCTAAATTTTGCAGCATTTTTAATCAGCTTTAATAAGATAAGAAAAAGCAATTCTTGTATTATCTACTCTTGTTATATTGATTCCGACTGGCTTTTCAAGAAATTGGACGTTTTCTACGCCACCCACTTACCAAGTGAAATAATTTTCACTCTGCCATTTAAACTTCCAAAGACAGCTAGTCTCTTATCTTTCTCCACCGCCATACTTGAATGTCTTGCAAATTCTTTGTCATAAAACAAAGTTTCCCAAGAATTGCTTTCTTCCTTTGCCGACGAAAAAATGTACTTCAACAGATATCTAAAAATAGGATTGGATGTCATTCGGCAACTTCTCCGCAATTTTCATGTTTGGTTGTAAAAGGGTATAATAAGACTGTGTCTTATGGTGTCAGTAGACATAAAGAAAAAAGTTTCAATGAAACACTTTTGAACTCTATCTTGCAATGTCTTAAAATGCATTTGAAATCATAATGCATAGTATGTTTAGAAATAGGAAGCATTTGAAACGGGGGGAGGGAGAGGGCACCTTTGGCAAATAGGGACACCTCTCTGGGCTGCAATAGGAGCTTTACCCCTTTTTTTTAAAGTGGGGAGACACGTGCCCATTGTGCCCCCGGTCCCTACGTATATGGCAAAGAGTAACAGTGCGCAATAGAAAGTTTTGTAAATGAAACAAACCCTGCATTTGTTAGAACCAACAGTTCGCTGCTGCTAAGGACAAACAGGTCCCGTGGGAAATCATCGCTGTCATCAGAGGACGGTAAACTTAGGCTGCCCAGGGGAGCTGACAAGAGACAAAACACGAATTGAGTTGAAGGAGGCAAAAAAGCATATCAAGCAATTTCTCTAGTCTGTTCTATTTCTTCCCAACATTCCCAATAAAATTGAACATTTTGAAGTCTGTATTAAATCAATAGATCTCTTTTCGTGAAGATATTCTTTAAGAAAAAACAAGAAACATAAATAAAAAGTCATATATTTGATATATACCCCAAAAAAATTGGCTAATTTGCGGGTTTTGTGTTGACAAACTGCGATAAATGACAATTATCGTGGCGAGGCCTGTGATTACAAACTGAATGAGGACCCCGTAGCTCATGTTTTACAGACAATTAATGTCAATAAACATAGATGGCAAAGAAGTCAGAAGAAGATCTTATTCTGCCGAACGTTTAAATTCTGGTATTTGTTGCTACCTAGCATCAGAAGGTGGTTTTTAGGACACTGAGAAGCGATGCTTATCGATGATTGCCTTCCTCTCGATGTGACCACAGCTCGTGATTGCTATGCTTGGAGTTACAGGGAGACCCTATGGATCTGTTGTCCACGAACCCTAACCATTGAGCCACCCTCACAACCTTTGAATATCATACAACTGTATAAGTTTTGCTCATATGCATTCACAGATTGTTTGTGCCGCACTGCTTGGTAGTTTATTACATTAGCTTATTGACAATAACGTTTGAATTCTTGCCCTTTAGGCGGTTCAAATTCTACTGTTTACATCTTCCTTAGCGCTTTTGTTAACCTACATATATGGCAACATATATAGCTCAAATGTAGGAATTCTAGTTCAAGATTATATACATACCATTTGCAGTAGAATTTATGGTCCATAAACGAATGCTAGAATCCCCACCACCTGTTGCTATCAAATTGGATCCTTCATCTACAGCTAAACTCCAAATGTTTTTTCCTGAAATAACAGGACTATCCTTTATTCACTCATGAAAGAATCAACACATTTCAAGCAGTGTTGTATTTCTAGTTCAGTAAAAATTCAGCATGCCATTTATTGAAGCAACATTGTTGCATCACGGAAAAGAATACAACATAGATCTGCTCTTCATTATAAAACGAAATTACAGTCTAATATCGATTGCTGACTTCTTTTACCTGGTTCTATGACTAACTTTGGGAAACCCACCTTTGTGTCCTTTAAACTTCTTGAGGACTGTCGACTGATCATCCCATATGAAACACGTTGCATCTTCCCCTATGCTTACAATTAATTCGTTGAGGTAAGTCGCATCCCAAACCCTAGCAGTATGTCCATAAAGAACCTGCAAACACTCTTCACTTTTGATGTCCCATTTTCTGATGCTTCGGTCATCTGAGACGGAGAGAAGGTGCTCCCCTGAACTTGTGAAACGGATAGAAAATATGACGCCCTAGAAGAAATGAGCCTTGTCGTGAGTCAGAGATTTCAAGGCAGTTCTGAAATATCAGCAGTGAGGGAAACAGCCTTCATGCATTTATCAAATCAAAGTTTTTACGCAAGTGAAAGCGATGGTGGCATCTAGAATCAAAAGGGGAAGGGTGGACCTTGACTCTATGTTAAGGAAAAATAGGAAAACATTATTATTTATTCAAAGTATTTGTGCTAATGTTCTTAATACCTCATGTCCTTTTAGCCTTTTGTCAACAGGATGCACATGCTCTGAGCAAGCTTCCTCATAGCTGGTAGACGAAACAGACTTCCATATAAGAACTTCATTAAATACTGTTCCAACAGCAACCAGTAACTTGTCTAAGGTGGTGCCCCAAAAGCAAGCAGAATATCTTTAGAAATTAAGAAAATCTTCGGAAACTAAGTTGACTTTTCAATGATATGATTCAAAAGTATTTATTGTTTTACAAAAAATCACATAAACTTTAAAAATACAACTAAGAAAAGTGTCTTCCTTCCTGAGTTTGTTCCATAGATAATATTCATTGCCAGCTCCTTTGAAACATTCTCATTTACTGCTCTTTAGTTTTCATTTCTTGGCTATGATTATTACCTTTATGTTTAACTGTTTTCTTTACAGTTTCTGTAAGACAGTCTACAAATCTACTACCATAGCCACTATACTAAAGCAACAAGCACTGCTTGTTATAAAGATGAAATTTAAAGAAATGGATACAATATACAATGCTCTTGGCAACTGTGGATTTTTGAGACTTCATCAGCTGCATAGTTCCAAATAATGGTCTTATTTTGTGATGTGATTAAGGCAACCACTGCATCACTGCCATTCACCCCAGGTGTTACCTTTGTAGCATCCCAGATCCAAGTTTCAAAGTATTTTTCTTTTGATATTAGCCTAAACCTGGTAATCAAATGACAGAGGATTATTTCAAGTTTAGAAAAATGTAGTGAAGTCTGAGAAAATCTAGTACTGTTGAAAAATTTCCACTTAACTGTCTGAGAAGTAACATGGAGAGAAAATGACAATTAGCAAATATTTTATGTTAGAGATACCATTGAAATTCAAGATACACAATTATAATGAATATTGTTAAAGGCCAATAAGATAGAATGTATGAAACAAAAAACCATTGTTCAAAATTTCTACCTCCATCGTTAGATTTTATTTTAAAATCAAATAGCAACAAATGGACAACAATGCAATAATAACAAATCCAACAAAAGATCCTAGTTTAATTACATTTTATAATGTACATAGTTGTAGGCAGATTGTGAGTGTATATAACCTGATATCTTTTCCACATACAGCAACTGAGAAAAACCTAACCGACTTTCCTCCAAGGCCCAAAATCATAAAACTTTTACTTGATGGATCTCTGGATATCACTACAAAAGAAAATTGGAAACAACAACATCTTGGGACAGAAGATGCAAACAGATCATTTTTATGTGAGTTCATATGTCATAAATTAACACAACCCAAAGCTTTTCCTAAATTTTTTGTTGTTGTTGCTGTATAGGGTCCCTGTAAAGGTCTGTGACCACAAGTATACTGTTGTGATACCTGGATATAGTTGATGTGCATGCCATAATAAATTGAAGATACAAGACTGAACTGCTTTGACAGGCACATACAACAAATTTCTAGCTTGATTCAATTCAGCAAGGCATGGAAAAATAGCAAAGCTGTAAAGGAAATGATCCTGTCTATTTTGTCATCTGTCTAGGTGAAGTTAATTTACCAAACATCAACTTGAGGCTACATGATCACAAATGCTTGCCAAAGGGGCACCTTGAGCAATTATAAGTTATCAAACAACATATTGCTGTATTGAAATTAAATAATCACCTTTAAATTTGTGTATTCTGCCAGTCTGCAATAATTTCGTATTAAGTACACAGCAATTTTTATCAACATTGTAGATCTTTACAAATGATCCTTCTCCTGGGTGGAAAATTATATTTAGAAGATTTGATTACTTTGATGAAACTGTCAATAGTTTTTTCAGTGAAATAAAAACATCACAGTAAAAGATTAAAAAAAGCTATGTAGGTAATCAAGGATAGAAAGCACATGAGGGCAAAATCGAAATCTTGGTGTGTTGCAAACAGGTGCTTTACTTATATACTTATTCTGAAAAATGGGGGAGGTGCCCCCTGTGCTGTTGTGTATATTGTCTATTGTATTCAGGGCCTGTGCCACAAATTTGAAAGTAAAGGCCAAGGCTTCGTACACCTTTTACTGTAGCTTTAAAACCACTTGCTTTGCAAAAAGTGGGGGGCTGGTATTGTTTGTATGTCATATAATTGGCAAGGGGATTTGCAAATATAGGAGGCTGGCTTAATATTGGGTGATCTGTTTTTTGGGTTTTAATTTTTGTTTAAAAATTCTGTGATCGAGTTGAATCATACAATACTGGAATGGTTGCCCCTGACACTACATATCTGTGGTGGATACACGTGTAGGCTATAGCAAATGGCATAACAAAATAAAAGTACCATATTAGGGCTAATCTCAGGGAGTATTCATTTTAACACATGTTCATTTCGAGCAAAGTTGGCAATTTCTCTCTTTTAAGACAGCCTGGTGAGCATTCTTTGGAGCAGTTAACTGTCACTGGCGCAAGGTTTTTGCCTGGACTTTACCTGTAGCGTACGATTCTTACTACACTTAGGACATTAGATGACGATCAGAATGCCGTACAAAACGTTTGAGTGGATCAATTTTCTATTATTGAAAAGAAGGCAATCAAAGCATGATTGACAGAAAATTAATATCTAATACTAGAGACGAATACCTATAATTAAATATTCTTTGTTAATAAAATGTAGCGCAGTGATCGGAGCACTGATTGCACTCCCCTTCTCCACGATTGAAATTGCCGCCATTGCAAAAATCCAACATTTTCTGAAAGCCTCGTTTCCATACGGCAGTCGATCCGATTTCTAAAGATCTTGTTTCAGAGGCCGATTTGTTTGGTTTCGCAAAAAAAATGGCCGGTGAATACAGCGATGGGCCTGTTCCCTCGTCAAATAACCGCAGCAGTAGCAGGAGAGATGTATTTAATGCATCTCGAGATGTTGTAGGTGATCCAGACGATAACAGAAGAGAACTTTTCGAAGCTTGTAGAACTGGAGATGTAAATAAAGTTGTCAGCTTGGTTCAAAATCGATGGAGCGTGAACATGAGGGACACGGCAGGAAGGAAATCAACCCCACTCCATTTCGCCGCAGGTAACAGAAGCTACCACTTCCTGTCAAACTAAATATCAAATGGTTTTATTTAAGACTACCTGTGGCATTTTGAAATTGTTTTCCGAATACTTTTATACTTTCTTATGCAATTTGATGTCATTTTGCCCGGAGGTTCCAAAAATTTTTAGAACTTTTTGCTGGTTTTGAATGGAAGTAAATTCCAAAGGGTAGTCGACTTTACTTTCGTCGAAAAAGGTTCAAGTTGGTACATTGTAAGGTGTAAGTTCAAGGTGAAAGTTTAGATTTTTTCGTTTTGTTGGAAATGAAGAAAAGAATACCCACGATAAATGTTTGAACAAAACTGGATGATGAAGCTAACGGCTTAATATGTGGTTTGAGAACTATGTGAGCAATTTTTTGGCAATACAGAACTTGAAAATTGCTTTGAAAAAAGTAAACATTTTACAACATATTGGCTAAAAGCTTTTTCGCCTGATACTCCTCAGAGCATAAAACAGCAGAATAAGGGTTTAAAAAAAACATGATGAAAAATATATACCCAGTTGTGGATTGAAATAGGCCAATCAGAAAAACGCAAGCACAAGACTGGTATAGTGGATCAATCAGTGTCACGTGCCTAAAGAAAAATTACCACTGGCGTCCGAGAGGGAAAACAAAATCTTAAATCTTAAATGCTTCTGTCTACACAATAGCAGCTTTTTCGTTTGTATGTATATCGACTCCAATACTGCTAGATGAAAGGACAACCGGGCTCTGCCAATTATCCAAAACATGTGGTCATTATAGAGTTTTGCACAATCTGGGTTGTCTAAAAGATGTTGACCGATGGCAGAATCACTTGTTTTAACAGTTTTCTAGACCTACAAGATCAAGGAGGCTGTTCTCTTTGAGGGGCAGTTTTGTTTCTTATGTTGGAAGGAACAGCCAGAATCACCTTAGCACGTAAATTCATAAATAACGGAACTTTTTTTGTGTGACTATGTGACTGGAGAAATCAGTTAATGTGCAACTATGCTTGCAACTAACAGCATCAATAATAGTTGCTCGATGTGGTTAGCAAAAATCTATTGTAATTTATGGCTAATTCTTATGTAATTCTTGGCAGCCTTGCAGCTCTTTAAGATCTAACACCTAAGGACATGCCAGTCAGGCTGCAGATTGAAGGGCTGTCAATAGAAGGGGTTTTAAAGGCCCCTTAGGTTTTCCACCAGAAGCTTTTCCACCAAATAGCTGTACTGCAATTAAGTCAGATTCTTTTTTAAGACTGCAATGAAAAAGTGTGTTATGAAAGTTCATCTGTACATATTTTAACTGGGATGAGCTCAACTGCATTACAAATATGCCTATTTGATAAACAAAAATTTAAGCAAACAGATTGACCTAACAGTTCAGGTCTAACTGCTTGATAAAAAAAGTTACGTACATGCTTGTGAAAGCTATAAATAAATGGATACTTTCATTGTGATATAAACCAAGTGATCTAGATAGCCTTTTACTTGGATAATATATTTGATAAAATAAAGTGGAAAATAAGACCTGCAAATGTTATTTTGATACAATTTGGCAGTCATCTGGCCATCCCATACAAGTTTACGTGATTGCTATCCTTCTAAGACTTTTATGACTGACATACAGAAGTGCTAAAATAATGGATATTAAACTGTATCTAAAGTATTTAATCTTTAAACTGTATCTTAAGGCACTGCTAGATTTTGGAAGAGAAGCAAATTGAGACAGAGTGCTTTTTGTTTTAAGGGACTGTTCATCAAGATAAACAATGGGTAAACAGAGTAAATAAATGAATAAATCAGTAAATATTGAATAAACTGCAAATTGATTCTGCAACTAATATCTTCTGTTTATTTTTCATTTAATTCATTGCAGTTGCATTTGTACAGCAATTGGAAAGCAATTACATATTCTTTTTGTTTTTGTAAACCCTGTGATCAATATTGAGCTACTAGATGAGCTACCAGATCATAGATGTTTCATAGAAAGTCTTTTTTTTGGAAATAGATATTAAAGTTTGAATATTTTTGCAAAGTTTCATGGTTTTTTTTAAATTTTTTTTCTATCAAGGATTTGGCAGGAAAGACATTGTTGATTTCTTATTACAACATGGAGCAGATGTACATGCTAGAGATGATGGTATTTTCATTTTTTTTAAATATTTCAACCAACATGCAAATCAGAATTTTTTAGACACCTTCTAGTTGAAGCTACAGGTTTTTGGCTTGTTGCTCTTTCTTGGTTATCCTTAATTTTAATTATGAAATATTAAAAATAATATTAATGATAATATCTAAAAAAAGTGGCAAAGTATTGTCTGGTTTAACTTGTTAATGTACATGTCTAGAAATTTTCCTAAAGCTTTTGCTAGGAAGCCACCTCTTAGGTAATCATAACTTTACTGTCATTTGTTCCTTTGAAAAGTCAGGTAGAAAGCAAAAGATATAAACTGTGGGCTCCCACAATTAGCCAAATGTATTCTAAAGATTTTAAGCAATTGGGAAGGTGTGCGATCACACTTGCACGTGCTGGTACACGCCTCCCCACACTGGGAAGTGTGTTTAATTGCACGCCTATTTTCAAAATCTTTTGTTTGTTTTTTAACCAAAGCGCTGGAAACTAATAAGATGACAAAAAAAAACAAGAAATTGTTTTGTGTTTTTTATTTTGATGTGTTTTACTTGTCTTGTCCACCATACTGGGTCACCGTAATCATTTTGAAGAGCTACTGTGAAAACACTTGAATGCAGTCAAACACAGAACAAATTACCAGCATCAGGGCTAGTAGTAGTCAGGACAGAGCGCATTTTTAATAAGACCTGTGTTAGCATGCACATGTTTCTAAAATGCCATTTTCAAATGGTAAATTAAGGTAACTTTTTGAACAAAAGACTTCCAGTTTAGACAAGATTTGTGCCGTATTACTTCTTATCTGCACTCATAAATTTGGCAGCTTCAGTTAAAAAAGTAAAGGGGTCACAAAGAAGCTGGTCATATTCCTAAAATGGAACAACAATGATATTTTAAGGCTACACTATTTAAGCCCACAACAATAAGCAATATGTAAACAAGATTTGGTGCAAGTTGTGTGTGAAATATCAGATCATCAGGCATCCATCATTCTAAGGAGCTGCAGTTTTTATGTGGAAGCCTTTGCTGAAGGTCCATGGTGGAAAGCTTGTACGCTATTGGTTTTACGCCAGTGATTTCAGTATCCAGTTCCTATCGCCAGCTGGGTTAAAAATAAGCTGAGTGCAACGCAATGCTAAACAACCCTTCCCAGAAGGGCTTACACAATATGGCATGTTTGTCCGACGAGGATGTTCCATTCTTCCACAAATTATTCATTTTTTGTATCATTTTCATATGAAAATGAAAAATTTGGAAAGTGGCAGGTTGTAACAAAGGCATAAAATTTTCCAGGGTTACACTTTGAAACAGAACGGTAGCCCTTTGGATTCAAAAAGTGGGAAATCTGCAATATAATTGTTCTGTTTGAAGCATTTGCACTGAAATGTTTCATACCATTTTCAAATTGTACCATTTTCAAATCATACTGTTTTCAAATCTTGCCATTTTCAAATCGTGTCGTTTTCAAATCGTGCCATTTTCAAATCATGCCATTTTAAAAACTGTTTTCATATCCCTTTTCATGAAACACAATTGAAAGTTGGGGCCAAAATATTAATTTTATTTTCAAGGGTTTTTTGAAAACTGCCACCACGGTTTTCAAGAGGGATTGCTGGGAACTTCATCTAGAATATTTTCAGCATCAAATTTAGCGAAGATCCCTGGCAATATTCATAAGCTTTCCTTTACCGTTATACCACCATCAGCTTACCAGAGATATTCATTGTTAAAGTTGTGTGTAAACTGAAGAAATGACTTAAGAATAGGATTTTTTAAGGCTCTATATACTATGTGATTAAACCTTTGTTGAAGTAAGACAAAATTCCAATAGCACTCTATCACACGCACACGCCTAAAACAGTCTAGGGGTGAGAAATGCAACACTTGTGCTAATTTATTCCCAGGAAGGCCTGAATTGCATTTGAAGTAAAACTAGTTACCATATGCTTTATTTAGCCTTTTAGATAAATCACCCTGTTTCCAAACATGCAGTGCTATACCTCTGTTTTTCGGAGGTGCAGCAATAGTTAATTTTTGTAGTGGGTAATGATGAACTTTCTAACAAATTATTACAAAGTAAACTTTCTGACAAATTTAATGCTAGAGTTGGGGGGGGGGGGAATTAAATCTCCCTGCCTCCAATCCAATGTGTCTTTGCTGTTAACTTCAGTTCATTATACTTTGTAGGTGGCCTGATACCTTTGCACAATGCATGCTCTTTTGGTCATGTTGAGGTCACTTTGCTGCTACTGCGACACAGTGCTGATGTTAATGCCAGGGACAATTGGAACTACACCCCATTGCATGAGGCAGCAATCAAAGGCAAAGTTGAAGTCTCTCTTGGTATGTTTATGGCTAAATCAGATTCTGATACTTAAGCAGTTTAACAGTTCAAAATATCTTGATATGATTGCAACTCAAAGTGATGTTAAAGCTGAAATATTTGTAGGCAAAGAATTCACAGAACTGTGTGCTGTTTCATCTCATATGTTACTCTGCAAAAAATCATTTCAAATTGTGGAAAGCAACACACTTTTTCTACAGAAATACCTTCATTTTTGCTGAGCCAAAATTATTCTTAAATCATTCTTAAGCAACACAATGTGAAATTTGGTAAGGAAAAAAAGAATGTTCAAATCTTTGTTATTGTCTCTCTCTATCATGAAAATTTTTAGAATATGAAAGAATATATGAGCATAATGCTAGATTGAGAAGTGTATCAAACTTTCTGCAAAAAAGTCACACTCGTCTTCTTTGCTAAAACAGTCAGGTAGATAGAAAGTCAAAATGGTGAAGAAATTTGAGCCTTGCTTTAGTTTTATAAATAGTTTTGAAAGTCTTGAAATTTTTATGAATTTATTCTTACAAAGAAAATGATTGTAGAAATGATCGCTGAAGTAATCTCAGGAATGTCTGTGGCCAGTTTTCACAACAGTCAAGCTTTTTTATCCTTCTATCTTAAACCAGTGTTACCAGGATTGAAATGCAGTAGTGCAGTTTGACATTGGATAATTTTTTATTAATTTGCCACACATAAGCCTTAAGAGAAAATCATACAGATGCAAATCATACAGAAGCTTTTTATTCTTATACAACTTTTTGTGATATAGAAAAGAATTATGGCTTTGAAAAAAGCAAACTATCAAAAACATACTAAGGCTTTTTGCCTACAGAGTATAAAGCATCATAATTATGATGAAAAGTTCTAAGCTAGGAAATATACACATGTTCCAGGTTTTTGATCAAAATATGCCCATCAGAAGCACCAGTTCATGGCTATAAAGGTTGCCAAATCAATGCTGCTTATGGAGTCCAAGGGTGAAAATGAACTCATTCTGTTGAAACAATAGTTGGTTTTCATATTTCTTTAGATGGGTTTTGAAGCTGCTTGTTGCAAGTGCGACTACGCTTTGCTAATTATCTGAAATTTAGTTCTATACTATATGTGATTTTGCCAATGTTTTTTCATTCAACAGTCCTTCTTCAGCATGGAGCAGACCCTTCAATTCGGAACACAGATGGCAAGACGGCTTGTGACCTTGCAGACCCAGCTGCTAAACTTGTTTTAACAGGTCAGCTCAAGATAAACTTACATAAATTAGAAAGTACATCCCGTCATCATTGACAAATTTTGCAGCCTTATGAGTGAAACAAATGTCAGATTAGATTTTTGTGATTTTTTCCAGGTATTTTGGTCAATAATTTCACACACATATGTATTATTATCCTGTAAGAAAGAACTGATCTCCATTCATGTATTTGCCTAGTGTTTCCTTTGATTCTGTACTCAGTGCATTCTTGTATTTTTGATGACATAAACCACACTGATCTACTTTTTTACTCTTTTTTTGCAATATGTAAAAATGCCTTGTAACCAAATGCAAATACAGATTTTTTCATGGTTGCAGAGTTAGTTTTAAATAAGTTCAATGACCTAGAATCTTTATGTACTAGTTTCTTGGGATATAGTTTCTAGAACCAAAAGAAACATAGCTAGAATGACATGCAGACCCCTGAAATATGACCCTGTGAGACTGATTTTCTGATTGTTCAGGATGTATTATAAATTCTCATGCACCTAGTTACGTTTTTCCTTTTTTCCTTGAACTTAGGCGAGTACAAAAAGGATGAACTACTTGAAGCAGCAAGGTAATAGATCATGCAAGGTTCTATTCATTATCAAGTTTTATTTGTGAATACAAGATTGCTTAAGCAAAAAAATTATTTGATATTTGAGTTTGAATAGCATCATCTATCGTCATTTGGTGCCCTAGGTTAGATTTTGACTACAGAAAAAGTGGTGGGAATAAATCGTTTGTTGGATGCTTGGAGGGGTCCATTATAGAGAGATGTATTTTTAAATATTCATTTGTATTCACTTCAAATGTATGCAAAGTTTGCATTAATTGATTCAATTTACAGTAAAACGTCAACAGGACAGTGAAAGGCAGAGCTCTTTATGTTCTCACTGTAAGACTGTTTTCTTTTGAAAATTATATGGTGATCAAAATGTTTCACCAATGGAAACGGGCCAGGCTGACAATCTATTGGTGACTTATACAATTTGTCATATTTTAGTAGTCCTGTAGAAAGATATTTTTTTTGTTTACTTCTGATATAATTTCACCCTATAAACATGTCAGTATTATCTTAAAGTTGATAACATAGATGATTTTCAGCAGTTTTATTTGTAACTGTTGAATTTTTCCAACGATTTTAAGGCTTATTACCTTTATCTTTCTGCTCCAGGTCTGGATGTGAGGAGAAAATGAAGCTGTTGTTGACACCAATAAATGTGAATTGTCACGCAAGTGATGGTAGAAAGGTAGATGAAAATACTTTTGTCATTCTTTATTTTTCGTTTGGTAAGATATAAAAACAACTCATTGTTTGAATCTTTCTTTTGGCATGCAGTAGTAAAGTAATTATCTACTCCTTCCATAAATATGCCTAATAGTCATTTCAAAAACTTGACAAGAGAATATTTTTTCAGCTATCATGTTGGACGCAAATATATACATTTGTAGCCAAGGTACAAGAAAAATCCTATTTTCTTCTTTGGATAATGCCTTGAAAAATCTAGTGTTAATTTTGTATATTGCATATATTTCTCGCATACATTGCAAAGAAAAGGGGGCGCTTTATTTGAAGCCTTTACAAACAAATTTCTTAATCACCTTGATTGTATTGTCCAAGATGTCGTTAAAATATGTTACATTTTCTAGTCAACTCCGTTACATTTGGCTGCCGGGTACAACCGTATCAAAATCGTCGAGATGCTGCTAAAAAGTGGAGCCGATGTGCACGCCAAGGACAAAGGGTAATGTCGTTTTAATGAAACTGAACATTTAGAAATGACCAATTGTTCTATTTCTTCAGAAATGACTCACCTGTGTATCTCAATTCACTGTTTTTGAGCAGAGTTTTATATTCTCCTTCGCAGAGGACTTGTCCCCTTGCATAACGCTTGTTCATATGGACACTACGAAGTCACTGAACTGCTTGTCAAGGTATGAATCTTAGTTGTTTGGGACTTAGGTGTATACACAATTCGCCTTTCACCTCAACCTGGCAGTATCTATCAAAGTTGTGTTTCTACTCTAATCGTTTGCAGTTATTGCTATTTATTCCTGTAGATTGCACATATCATTCAAGGCAGGGTATTAAAATTTTTTTTTCTTTATGCGACTAGACAAAAATCGTGCATAAGCATTGTTTTGTCTTCATGTTTTTTCTTTTGATGAACATGAAAAAAAATCAAAAATGCTTCTTCCAAAAGAGTATATTTAAAAAAAATTCCTGCAGAACTTTATTCATGAAAAATTCCCTGCGACCGCCCGGTCAAATGGTCGGGTGGGTTTTCATACCCTGATTGAAGATTTTATTTGATTTGATTTTTAATTATTGATGCAGGGTAATACATTCAGTAATGAAAAGATAATAGCTGATTTACAATGTGCCCTGTCTGAAACCCAAGCTAATTAACATACAATTGAATAACAAAAGTAAACGAAAATTAATATACAAGATATTCTCGTAAAAATAAAAAATAAAAAAAGTTTGATGCTGTGTGTAACGGTTTGGTATTCGTATTTTATCAATTTTAGTAATATTCCCGTTGCGTGTTATAGTCACATGTTCTGTCAATTCCTGTTGTGTTAGTGAACAACGCCTTTTTATGGCAATGTGTTTGTCTTTTAACATGTAGTGTGACGCTCCTATTGTCCTGTTAATGAGCTTTGTTTATGTTATTAGGTTATTAGTATGTGTTGATCACGATATGAGTTGGTCTTCTGATGGAAGCATTAGAGAAAACACCAGAGAACGAGTATCTTTTGTGCGTTACTTATTCGGGGCTTAGGCCCTTTGGCCTAGCCCATCCCTCAGCCAACGACCTGAGCTCTTCACCGTCATAACAAGAACCCTGACCGTTACATGTGCAAGAACTCTAACACCCTTTGATTTTTCAGAGATGGTTTCAGCAAATTTTCAAAGATTGATCAAGGTCTCCATTAATTCTCAAGAAACTACAATTCCTCAACTGTTCGTTTAACCCTGGACTTAACTATTGCTTCCCCAGTCTTTGCAACTGATATCCTTTCGTATCTGCTGTATAACACCATAATCATCACCCCTCGGCCTCCTTTAGATGGAGCCTCAACCGCCACCCTCTAAGCGGGTAATGAAGATGCTAATATTCCTCACGAACATCACGCTTTGTTTTTAGCATGGTGCTAGTGTGAATGCGATGGACCTTTGGCAGTTCACCCCCTTGCACGAGGCTGCTTCTAAGTCCAGGTAGGACAGTTCATTTATCCACATATTTTTTTTGCCTTTGATAATGCACGCAACTAATATTTCTCGTGGATTGTTCTTCGTGATCTTCCATTGACTCTGCTCGCCGTTTTTATGGTTGTACTTCAACGCCAAATTTATAATGTCCTAAGAATGACATAGTTACTGCCTATCTATCTCTTGGCAAATTATATTATTTCAGTTATTAACTTAAAAAAAGCATGAAAGAGCGGAAACATATCAAACATGAAAGAGCGGAAACAGGTAGTCCGATTTTACATGATTCCGCTCTTTCGTGCTATTTTCAAATTTTTGCGGTACCAAAGGCTTATTCAATCATCAATGTGTGTACACATTTTTCTTTTTTAGTAAAATTTATTTAAGATCATAATTTCAGTTATAACTTCTACCCACCCCTTTCAACTTTTGGTAACATATTTCATCAGGACTAAAGATCTTGCTTATAAAAAAAGTTATTTTCCAGTTTAGAGCAACTTTCCGGTTTCAGCTCTTGGAAAGTGCCTTTGAGTTCTTAGAGCGTTGATGATAGTTTTGCTATTCAAACGGGAAATGGATTGGGTCTAAACAAATAGGAAATCCTGGTAGAACTTTTCTTCATTACAGTCTCATTCCATTGCTGGATCTAGCACAGTTGTACGTATCTTTTACAGAGTCGAAGTGTGTACGTTTTTGCTCAGTCACAATGCGGACCCAACAGTTGTAAATTGCCATTCCAAAAGTGCCATCGATGTAGCACCAACCCAAGAGCTGAAAGAGAAGTTATTCTGTGAGTTAGTCTCATGATCACCGTATTCAGTTATGCTTCCTTTCAAAATGCTTGCCTAAGATTTTGGTCTACCAAAGGTGTTGGTTATATGAAATTTATCATTGCTCGAGACGTTTGGCCCCCTCTTATATAAGTTAAATTGTTTGTTTTTGGCACTTCTAATAGCTGCTTAGCCACTGACAGCCTAATGATTTGCCTGGTCGGCTTTGGGTCCTAATTCAGTCAAGCAGTACTGATGAGCGCTGATATGGAGCAAAACCGGATATGGAGCATCGTCTGTCTGAAGAGATAGTATTTTTCTTCTCTCCCTTTTTGATTTACACAGATTTTGGGGCTTTGTGTTCTTCTTTGGCGTTCTTGATTTCCCCACTGCACTCAGTCTGCCTTTAGGTATTTCCTTCTCCCTTAATAATTCTATACTTTTGTCACTTTAGTCGAATTTCGAGGCCATAGCTTCTTGGATGCTGTAAAATCGTGTGATATGGGAAGAGTGAAAAAAGCGTTTGCCCAAGACTTGCTGAATTTTCAACACCCTTACACGAACAACACAAGTTTGGTGAGTATTCTAATCAAATATATTTGTGCCGAGTAACTTTCTTCTTTCCATTTTCCACCAGATTACTGCGCCCTCAGCTCTTGTTTTGCACAACCTGGTGTCATTAAAATCAATTGTTCTCATTTAATCAAGTTTATTTTAATTTTACAGCATTATTTGGCGATGTCAGATCACCAGAAGAGAAAAGCTGTTGTTGAGTTTTTGATCAGAAAGGGGGCTGATGTGAATGCGAAAAATAAAGAGTAAGTTTTTAAAGTGTTTATTATTGTAGAGTTAAGGGAAGATTCTAACTGCAGTATGATATAGATCTGTAGTCTTTATGTGAAAGATTTGGGGAAAAGTAGCTTGTTAGGTACGAGGGGCATAGGTTCCAAATCTTTGATTGGCTGAGCCACGTTTGTTGTCTTATTCTTGGATTTGATTGGCTAATGAGGTTTGCAGAATTTTGGTCGCTCAGCCAATCAAAGATTTGGAACCTATGTTGGTACAAGGTATATTCAGCCCTCATAATCACGTTAATGTACCCATTGATTAGTGATTGACTAATGCTTTGTTGTCATTGTGATGCACCTAAGCATTATGAAGTTTGTGATTCATTGTAGGAAAATTACACCTCTCCATATGGCAGCGGAAAACGGTCATTCGGACATGGTAACATTGTTTTTGAAGAACGGAGCTGAGGTATGCCTAAATTATACTGGCTAAAATGCTTTTCATATCTCTAAATATCTTTCATATCTTTCATATTTTCATATAACTTTTTCTACAATCCTTGGAACAGATGTTGAATTAAACTTTAAGCACACAACTGGTAGCATCTTCAAACAGTGCAACATACAGCCCTTTAAATCCATTCAGAGTTAGAAGTCTTGTTTGTTAAGTATAGAGGAATCAACACTAAACGAAAGGGAGGAACGAAAGAAAAGATTCTATCCGGAATTGTAACATTGGAATTCTCATTGTATTTTCTGTGTTATCTTTTGCTCGGTCTGTTAAGCGATAGAAGCTATAGTAGATAAAATATTTTGCTATGAAACTTTTTGATAATTACGGTTCGATCAATAAATGACCATCGCATCATTTCTGGTAATTCAGTGCAACAGATCTCTGTTACTTAGATTTAAGAATAAAACAAAAAGATAGCTGAAGAATTTTTAATTTAGGAGTCAATGCTTTTGTCCTGTTGCATCTCAATCACTTGTGAATTATTCTATGATTGATGCAATTTGGTTTCAGGTGAACGCGTTGGACAACCTTGGTCAAGCCCCACTGCATCGCAGTGCCAAGAATGGCCATGTTGCCATCTGCGAATTTTTATTGGACAACGGAGCTGATTCGGCTCTGAGCTCTCTCCAAGGCTACACCGCTGCACAAATATCCACAGATGCTGTGAAAGCCATTTTACAAGGTTCGGCCTTGTACATTGAATGTAAACCTTTGAATTGAGTGCCAATGGGTGTTATTCGCTTTAGTGTTTTAACTCCGTGTCTAGAAAAGGGGCATTTGTAGACATTAGCATCCCATCTTATGATAGGAAGAAAACATTGGAATATTTCACACTTGTTTTTATAATGCACCTTGGTTTTTCTTAAAACACCTACACTCTTATGCAACAAGAATTATTTGTTATCTTATCTTATCGTATAAACTTCTATCTTCCAGATAGTGTACTCTTATTTGGCTTTCTAATTAAATCCTTTGAACCCACGATACATAGATTGTCTGCTCAGTCTATACTTGTACAAATCTTTATTGACTGAAACTTCGATTCTCCCTTCTCAGCCTCACAAGAGCCAACTTCAAAAGACGCAGACAAACAGATATTGGAAGCAGCAAAATCTGGTGATATGGATATCCTAAAGGTGATTATTTACTTACCTTGAAAAATTACTTACTGCTTAATCATTAAAACACTGTGAAAAGCCTGTTTGTTATGGCCCGTTGTATTAACCTGTGCAGCTTTTTTTGCAGACAGCACAGCATTGTTATACACCCACAGGGCAATTAGCCTAGGGCCCCAAACTTTGGTATTTTTTTCTTAACAATATTTCAAAACATACGAAGTTTGCTGCCATGTGTTTAGCTTGCATTTTGATCGTTTGAGAAGTGAGAATATTTCTTATTGATAGGTAATGAATATTTCAGAAATAAACTCCAGATAATATGTTTTTTCCTCTAAGCATATCTGATGGCGTAGTTTGCAAATACTTTAGACGTGGGCATTCTTTTGAGTGCTTCACCTTTATATCCCAATGGCCACATGACGTTGCCCCCTTTGCATATGCTAGTGGCAATAGCGATTATAACATTCATTATCTTGTAGAGCCTGGTGACGTCACAAAATGTAAACTGCCAAGACGTTGATGGGCGCCACTCCACTCCATTGCATTTTGCTGCTGGCTACAATCGACTCAATGTTGTCATGTTCTTGTTGCAAAATGGAGCCGATGTTCACGCAAAGGACAAAGGGTAGGCAGATTTTGAATTTATGAACCTTTTTAACGGAATTACATTTCATAATTGCTAAGAATCCTCTTCATTCCGCAAGCATAATTTTAAAGAGTCTTCGGAAACCGAAAAAACCGATAACTAAAAGCACATTTCTCCTTTTTTGCCTATATGTAAAATGGAGTTTATAATTAACCAGGAGAAAGTACAAACATTATGGAATTAAGGGAAGAGTACATAAGTTATAATACGACTTTGCTTTTTTGTCGCAATTTGTTGAATTTTAATGACCTTGTTATCTGTGTAGCATCTTTCACAAAGCAAGTGACTTTTAACAGATACCGTTTTGTTTTATGGTTCCAATAATACTGTCTGGATGTATTATAGTCTTTTGGAAGGACTTTCCTGGCTCTTTCTTAACTGCCGTTTAACTCATTTATTTTCAGCGGTCTGGTGCCATTGCACAATGCGTGTTCTTATGGTCACTATGAGGTAGCAGAGCTTCTTGTCAAGGTACTCCTACGCTACAATCTCATCTAAACCAAAATTGCAAATCCAATTTAATGCAGTGTTTTGTATGTCGTAGAATAAGACTTGATATATGTAGACCGCAAGAATCAACCTTGTACATGGAGTAATTATATATTACCTGGTCAATAGAATGTCTTATTACTGCATTTGAAATGTCGCTTTTTACATTTTATTTATTGCAAATATCAGTCTGCCTGTTCGCTCATAAATTTCGTGCTCAATCTAGGCTTATGTCACCATTTTGAATGTAAAAGTACTTCTTTTCCAGTATGGTGCTAATGTGAACGCATCGGATCTCTGGAAATTCACTCCTCTTCACGAGGCCGCTGCCAAAGGAAAATTTGACATTTGCAAACTTCTGCTTGGGGTATGAAGTTTTAACAAATATATACTTTTTCTTTAAGCATCGACAGACTTAGCTTTTCTTTAAATCTTCCAGTATTGTTAGCTTGTATTCAATATCCTTAATCAGCCTTAGATACATTCTTAATAAGATTTCATTTTGGATTTTTATATGTCACCATCTAGCCTCAAAGATAAATTTTAGAACACTGAGAAGCTGTGCTTTTCAAGCAGTGTCTTTGTCCTCCCTCTCAATGGGACTACACACCAAGTGAACGCTTGACCATGTCATTGACTAGCCACAGACGCTTAGATTTTAGTTCGAGACCCTTAATACTGAGCCATACTTACAGTTAATTGCTTTTGTTACAGCATGGCGCAGATGCAAACAAGAAGAACAGAGATGGACACACACCTTTGGATCTTGTCAAAGAATGCTTCCCTGACGTCATCGATCTACTGCGGGGTGACGCTGCGTTGCTCGAAGCTGCCAAAAAAGGAAACATGCCAAAGGTAATAGCCCATCTCTAGATCTCCATTCCATATGGTTAACTGTTTTCGTTATTAAGAATGGAATCACAAATAAATAACAGCAAATTGCAATTTAAACTATGTAAAGCTGCTCTCTCTGTTTTGTCGTAGGTAATGAAACTGGTCACGAGGGACAATATCAATTGTCGAGACACTCAAGGAAGGAACTCAACGCCTTTGCATTTAGCAGGTCTGTTTTTATCAGTCTATTGGGTTTTTTATGTGTTGAATATTTCTCTCCTACCTCAACCATTGTAATTAGTGCAATTGCTTCTACAACTTACCCTTTTTATGCTTTCTAGTATGTTTTATATATTGTAACATTAGTTTGCTGTTTCATGTGTGAAAAGTAAAATAAGCTGCAATTAACAAGCCACTAATTAACTCACGAGCAAGTTCATCTGTTTTGATTTACTCTTTTTATATTAGAACTTGATAATTTCTGCCCAAACTAGACGTTCTTATTTTTTAATATGAACGTTGTTTTCATTTAGAAATTTATTTTTTCAAAACTATATACCTAATTCAGATTGTTTCTAAGAATGCTAAATAACAGTTTTGCATGACATTTTTAGTAGCACGGCTGATTAGTCAATAAAATCTGCTCTGATTTGTCAACATGAGAGTTAATCGTTACGATATTTTTATTTTCTGGCAAATCGAACCTTGGTGTTTCTATATTGTGTTGACCTATAAAAAGAGTGATTCATTAATTTTACGCAAAGATTTTATCAGAAAATGTTTCAAATAGTTGCCAATTATTTCGAATTGTTTTCCTCAGCTGGATACAATCATCTTGAGGTTGCGGAATTCTTGCTGGAAAAAGGTGCCGACGTGAACGCCCAAGATAAAGGAGGCCTAATTCCACTTCACAATGCATCTTCTTATGGGGTACGGCTGCACAATTAGATATTTTATTAACATAATAATAGAAAAATACAACATAGTTACGTTTGAGGGCTCTATTAAGCCATCTATAGGACCATTTCGTGAATTTCTTTGTTTCTTGTTGAATGCGATGATTTTATATAAAGTGCTTCTTTCCACCGTAGCATGTTGACATTGCTGCCTTGCTTATCAAATACAAGGGAAACGTTAACGCCACAGACAGATGGCTGTTTACTCCCTTACACGAAGCTGCTCAGAAAGGAAGGACACAGTTATGTGCTTTATTGGTGAGCTCATTTCACTCTTTTTTCCCAGTTGCCCCATAATTTGATTCTACTCGAATAGATAAACATGCTGCTGTAAGGTCTTAATTTGCACCAATTGAAATTTGCACTGGGGCAGCCCCTTTAAACCTGCAAGTAATTCTCACAAAGACTGCCAAAATAAAATTGGCTTTGAAAAAGAAAACATTTTGAAACATGTTACTATAAGCTTTTCGTCTGACATCCTATTTCAATCCTCGACTGGGTATCTATAATTTCTAGCTTAGAGTTTTTCGATTTATGTTCTGACGTTTTATACTCTTAAGAGTGTCAGACGCCAGTTTCAGTAACATTTCTCAAAATGTTTGCTTTTTTCAAAGCTATTTAAACTCTGTACCACAACAAAACTTCCAATACACCAGAAGCGCTGATCACCATATCAACCAACAACCCCATTTATTCATACCTCGTTAATTCCCTCCTTCCCTTTCCGTTTTGCATGCTTTATTTGGCATTCACTCTATTTGCTATTCAATGCTGATATTCTCCCTCACCCACCCTGTCTAACATTGACAGCAATTGTCTCTTTTTCAGCTGACCCACGGTGCAGACGCAAACCTAAAAAATCAGGAAGGACATACACCAGTGGATGTTGCAACGGTAACTCAGAGTTTGTTTTATTACCTTCTATCTTAACTATTATAACAACTGTGCCATAACGCTCTGTTTTAACGACTAGCAATTCTTATAATTGAAAAACTTTTCTTGCTGCCAAGATCAAAGATCTAAGGTATAGAAGGACCAATTTGGGAATTTACCTACCGTTGGAAGCAGTCATTTTTTTCTAGTTCACTATTTCACAAAAAAAAACAATTCAAACGAGAGGCATAGGCCATTGCATTCAGTATTTATATAAATTAGTTTTAAAATCTAGAACTAAAAAACACGGGATCGTCCTTTATCTCTTTTGCCAATTGCTGAATTTATGGGGCTCTTCCAATGTTACAGAATTACAGATTCAAATCAAAATCAAAATTACAGAATGTTCAGCTATGTTGCGATGTTTCATCATCTCATTACTTTGGCAAATCTCTTTACTGTGGCAGATCTGCATTTGTCATAAAATATGATTTTTTTCTCAAATACATTCGATCTCATTGTTTTTTCTTGCTTCTCGATATTTTATCCGCAAAAATGCAAATACTCCTTGAGGTCGGTTTCTGTTGTTTTTAAACACTAAATCATCAAGCAATAACAATCTTTTTATCTTAAATACAGCAAGATGACGTAAAGATTCTTCTGCAAGACGCCATGACGAGCAAATCACAAGTGACTCAAATCCCTGCGAGGAAAGCGGCTGCCACCCCCTCCACTGTGAATCAACCAACCAGCCAGCCCTTGGCCGCTGCCGCAACATCAGCGAGCAGCAACGCCGGGCAACCGTGTATGATGCAGCCGTCTGCTGCAAACCAAAGCCTTTTGAAAGCCAATCCAGTTGGAGGGGCAAGTGACGCGGTGTCGGCAGTGAGGTCAAAGGTTGAGGCTGAAGGTAATTGTTTTTTGATAGTTGACTACATAAACTTTGATCATTATTTTGCCATAGACTTGACTAACCATAGAGGCATTCGTACACAGACACATTTCCAGTCAACACCATCTTTCTATTGTCAAAGATAATCGATATCATAGTCAATAGAAAAAGCCCTGTTTTTGCCAGAAGACGGTTATTTGAAAACTCTTACCAGCTCTCTGATTAAGGCACAATACGTATCAGTAAACCCATGTTTTTACTGGGCGAATTACACAATAGGCTATTCTTGTATGCTCCAATCGTTACGGTCTCGTTTTATTTTGGCGTCACGGGAAGAAAGAGAGTTGAACATAACAACAACAGAGCAAAAAAGTACGACTAAGGCAGAGAACAAGGTTACTTAGCGTTGTCGCAAGGAGTTAATGTCACATAAGACCTTTACCTAGCTATTCATTTCTTTTGTTGATTTGTGCCAGCAAAATTCCAGTTTCTTCCAACCTGTTTCTCGCTTTTAAACGCAGCACAAAACGTTGTGTCGAAGAACCTATTGTTGACTTGAAAAGAGTCATGGGACAAATGGCCTTTAATACCTGGTGTTTGTTTATGCGATCTTTTGGCAAATACTGCTAACAATGTAGTGGTAACTCTTAAGTTGCCATTGCAGTGTCTCGCTACTACTACCTTCAAATGTTTAAATTATCCAACATCTCATAATATATGCGATTTTTAGTTGCCTAAAAGCTATGTTATTATGATGACCACGATGATTATTATGTCGCTATCCGTTTGATTAAGTGTGCTTGAGCTATCCCAAATGCTGTTTTTCATACTTTGTTTTAATGTGACTATTGCAGGTGAAAACTCAACAGAAGTTGACATTTTGGAGTTCCTGGCTTCTGCACAGTTGGAACATTTGAGAGAAATATTTGAGAAGGAAAAAGTACGATAATCTACCTTTTTCTGAAAAGACGTTTCTTTTTTTATTATAATAACAATTTTGAGAGAACACGAGCCGCAAAGTTGATCAAAAGCTAAGAGCAGATAAAGAACAAGCTGAGGCTGAGCTAATGCAATATTTCATCTCAAAAAGTGGAGTCTTTGCCATCTAGGAGTGCTTTTTCGGTGAATCTCCAAACTTGTCGGCAAATATAGAATGTCTCACTCACTTTGTTGGCAAAAGTGACTTGAACACCTCCCTAGAGCGCAATAGCTAGCCATTGCACTGCTTACACCCTAAAAATTTAAAAATAAATTAAGAAAAAGAACTTGTAATGTAATGCTATGTTATGTTATGTTATGTTATGTTATGTTATGTTGTGTTGTGTTATGTTATGTTATGTTATGTTATGTTATGTTATGTTATGTTATGTTATGTTATGTTATGTTATGTTATGTTATGTTATGTTATGTTATGTTATGTTATGTTATTGTTGTGTTATTGTTATGTACCAGGGGCGACGCGCTTGGGTATTAAAGGTATTCATGAATACCAACTTTTTTTCAAACAAAGGCTTTTAATATGTTCCGAAATAAGAATCCAAGCAAAGCCCTATTTTTGTGCGGTACAATGCTATTACAAAGTGGGGCGAAGAAGCTTTATAAAAAACAGTGATCTTTACACCCTTGATTTTGTTTTGTTTTGATTTTGTCAGCGGCCAGCAGTCACAAAGTATTCAAGGGTCATCTTGAATACACCCGCATTGTTTTTGACTGACCCTGACGCCAGTCACAAGAGATAACTGTGGGGCTAAACAAAGAATTTTGAAAGCGAAGGTGTTCAGAACTTTTCCGAATACTTTAAGCGTACGCGTCCCCTTGTAGCTTGTATTTTCGCAACCGCATACTGCTTAGACAATTGCAAGTTTCAAAGTATGTTCAACACAAATAATCAGAACAAAAACAACTTATTCCGCTACACAAGATATTTAGCAAATAAACCATTCTATGTAAAACATTGAATGTATGATCTAAAGCGTACCACAAACGTTTTGGGTTTCTCGTTATTTTTTGTTGGACAAGAAGTAGTCTATCAAAACTATTTAGGCATCATTTTAGAAACCAATTTTGAGAATCCTTTTTAAAGGGCTATATAAAGGGCGTGGCATTGGGAATTTTATTTTATTTGGGTGTGGCATTTTATTGATTAGATTGTTAGTACCTTGATTACCTATTTAATATTGCTCCAAGCCGCTCCCGTTATAAACTAAACTGAAACAAAAGGCATCTTTTTTCAGATTACAATGGACGTGCTTGTTGACATGGGACATGAGGAACTCAAAGAAGTTGGCATTGTTGCCTACGGTCATCGACATAAACTGCTAAAGGCTGTTAAAGAAAGACTGGGAGTTGCAGGCTGTACAATCGGTAACTTTCATGGTCATTTTGGCGTTTACTAGCAATAGATGTCTAAAGTGATGACTTCACAAAAAATCGATTTTTGAATTTGTATCACATAACCTGACAAAGCGTCTTGGAATGCTACTTAATGTGAAAATCCAGCCAAATGTGTTAGGAATTGGCTGTGATAAGGCACAGGTTTTTCCTATTCAAACCACTGAAATCTGTTCTCTGTCCATACCTTCATGAACCAAGCCAACATTACAATAATCCGTTAGCAAACATCAAACATCTTTCATTGGCCATATCCTACGCAACTATTAGCATATTTAATCTAAATAACATAATTATAAAAAAGAAATGTTATTATGAAATAAGGTTCATTTTCTCATCCATTTGAAGGCGAAACAAAATATATGTCTCTTAACATTTCTTTCATTTGTCTTTTATGCACATTTTTTTGCTTATTCAAAACCCTACCAACTCTTTTTTATTTTTCAATCTGTTTAATATTTTGAAAATAGCACGGCAAAGTGGAAACATGTCGTGCTATTTTCACACGTTTCTTGTTCACATGTATTAAAGTAACATGAGATGAAGAATTGCACGTATTATTGGTTCTTTGTTTCCGCTTTTCCGTGCTATTTTCAAACAATAAAAAGGGAGTGAAAAAATAGGTTGACCAGGAAAATGGATACACATTTACTTATTCGCATTTGGATATAAATACTGCTTACCCTTGGAAATTTATTGAAAATTTTGGACATTTGAACGTTTAAATTGTCGTGTAGAATGTCGGACGAAAAGTACTTTAGCTTGATGTTTTTCTCCTTTTTTCCGTTTTTTTTTCAAATTTTGCCGTACCAAATCTTTTATCTTTTCTTGCCTATTACAGTTGGTGGTCCATTTCCTTCTGCTATCACTGGTGGTGGCAACGGAACGATATTACAAGAGCTGTCATCTTACGATAAAGATTTCATTTCTGTTTGCGATGAAGTAAGTCTTTGTTTTAGTTCCTACTTTGGAATTCATTTGGCTATATTTACTTTCTTATTACTGTCCATTATTGCCAACGAAATACACCTACTATAAGAATGTATATTAAGGCTGTCATCCAAAGACTACAGACTTTCAAAGGTGGGAATCAAATTGAACCTTCCGAATCAAATGGGAATTTCTAAATCAAATTAGAATCTGCTGTAATTGATTGTGCATAACTATATGTACATAACCACAAATTGTTTCAGGATATTAGAAGGTCAATGTTCGCGCATCGTTAATTGATTTTTACTTTCGTTTGCAGATTCAGTCAACGATTGTGGAGCACAAAGACGGGGGTGCCGCTGGCGGTATTTTCAAATCGTATACAATCATAAAGGTGATTTTGTATGTTATTGTTGTTGTTGTTGATTTTGTTTCTGTTAGCTGCATCTGCTAAGTAAAATATCTGGTAGTGGGTGTCATGTTATTAATGTGACGATGAGTAATTGGAAAGGGCAGAATCCACCAACGACACAATACTGTATTTTATTATTAGAATTAAAGTTTTATCGTTGGTAGATTTTTCATTTGTTTTTTTATACCTTCTATTGGATATCGTGCTTTAATGTTTTAAACGATACCTTCTTAGGTGGAGAGGGTGATCAACAAGAAACTGTGGGAAAGATACGCTTTTCGACGCAGAGAAGTAAGTTTCTGTCTCTTGGACTGGTTAATTTTGTTAATTATTTTCTTTGAATGTACAGTTGTTTCTTGGAATCTCGAAGAATTTTGAAAATTGCTAAATTTTACGATCTACAGAGTTACAGTGGAATTAAATCTTATTCATGTTGGGAATGTGCACGATTGGAATTTTGTAAATGGCTGCGCCATTACCCTGTTCCAATTTAATAGTCGTCTGATTAGGACGTATATTTGGTGTTATCTGCAGTTTATTAACTGTTTTCCGATTTAAATTGCTTTTGAAGAATCAGATATTTAAAGACACTAAAACTTTTCGTCTTTTTATTCTGTAACATTGAAAACAAATACAAAATTCAAATTAATTATTGTTGAGGTGGGGAAAAAGACAAGACATTATCGAGTTGCCTCCTCACCAAATATTACAAATATTCCTGTCTTAAAGTGAATTTAAAAAATGCATAATACAGCACAATACAACACAATACAGTACAATATAGCACAAAACTGTACCATACAGCACAATACAACTTGATACAGCACAATGCAGTACAATATAGCACAAAACTGTACCATACAGCACAATACAACACAATACAGTACAATATAACACAAAACTGTACCATACAGCACAATACAACACAATACAGTACAATATAGCACAAAACTGTACCATACAGCACAATACAACTTGATACAGCACAATACAGTACAATATAGCACAAAACTGTACCATACAGCACAATACAGCACAATACAACACAATGCAGTACAATATAGCACACAATTGTACCATACAGCTTAATACAGCACAATACAGACGAACAGTTTAAGTTTGTTTATAGTGTGTGCTTTTTACAAAGCCAGTTTTAAAGTTTGAAATCTACCTGAGATTCGTCTTAGATATTTGTTAGTAAATTTTTAGCGTCCTTTGATATATTTCTTAGACCATATTATTTTGTCGTTTTAGGTTGCTGAAAGCAATCACAACAATCCAAATGAGAGAATGCTCTTTCATGGTAAATTAGATACAAAATATAGTGCACTTTATCATTTATATAGCACAGCACCTTATAATTGCGCTGTAAAATTCCTTTTTTAAGTCTCTACAAACATAAAATGCCCTTTTTTAACTTATCAAAATGAGATGTATATAGCTTTTCTAAAACGCTTCAATTTTAGGTCATTGTTTTATTTCATAAGGTATATCGTTCAAATACAACGTATTTCTTAATAATTTTATACTTGTAATAATTCAGTGTAGTGAAAAGATTTTACCGAACAGATCTTGATTGATAAAACACAATAGATTGATAAAACATTATTGATAACAAATCTTTATCGATAAAAAATCTTTATTTTTCATATGGGCCTTAAAATGTGCTCGACAAGCTGCAATTAATTTTTTCTTTGAAAATTATTATTTCATCTAAACTGCAACTTTAGCTTATGCTGCTATTCTGTAGCTGTATTTTCAAATATTGAAAAAAATCATCTCAAAATGTAAAGTACTTGTTGTTAGCACTTATTCTAATCATCATTGCCTGCCTATTTTAAATCTAGTTACCTTTTGATCCTTTATCGTTCATACTTTTATTTTAAAAGGCTCGCCATTCGTCAATGCAATTGTTCAAAAAGGATTCGATGAGCGACATGCGTACATTGGAGGAATGTTTGGCGCAGGTGGGCATGGCTCCTCAAGTTCCCGTTATTTTCAATCTAATTATTCGTCGCAAATTTAACCTTGACTCAAACGTTCTGTACCAAGATTTTCCTAGTTCAATTCATTCCTTTATTCACGTTCTTTGGTGTATAGAAAAAGACGGTTCTAAGTAGGGATGTACCGGATATCCGGTAGGCCGGATAATCCGGCGCCGGATCGCTGATTTTTTGAAAATCCGGTTCCGGCCGGATTTGTTTCCGAAATCCGGCCAGTTGCCGGATTTTCCAGAACTTTAATCATAACTAAGAAAATTTGGAAAACCAAGTCAGACTCCCTTCATACAGTGATTAAAAATGGATTTTCCAGAACTAAACAATATCGACGATAAAACAAGCGCCTTGAAAACAGATTTGAAATGAAAGTGCCCGTCATCACGAAACAGGAAGACTGGATGATATAATTCACAAATTCGGTCCAGGGTTGCCAGATCGGCTTTTTAGGCCAAATTTTTCATTTTTGGTTTTTAGATTTAGATTGCCTGGAAAAATTGTTTTTTTGCTTACTACTTAAATTTGACCTTGTTGGCCTTTTCAGCAGACGTCCAAAATTAATAAGTAATTACTACATTCATAGAATAAATAATAATTAACTACAAAGTGTTAACCAAATTTCAAATTTTATCACCTAACCTAAATATTATCTTGACATTAGCAAAGGGTTTTGGAAAAAAGTAAGATTCTTATCAAAGTTAAGAAATTATCAAACAGGCACAAGAATAGAAATATAACCAGTGCCTGCTTGATGGATTCTTGAGAGAGTTTTTGATTTGGCCTTTTTATGAGCATTTTGGCTTAAATTGCTCACCAGTCTAGCCTTCGTTTGTAAATTCAATCTGGCAACCCTGAATAGGTTTTCGCAAAGTGGCTCAAAACTTTTTATTACTGAAAATTCTATAAATGGTCAGATTATCCGGTAGAATCCGGCCGGATATTCCACGAAGAAATCCGGTAAATCCGGTTCCGGCCGGATTCTGAAAATCCTGATCCGGTACACCCCTAGTTCTAAGTTACATCTTTGCTAAGGTCTTCCTTATGTCATCGAGCAATTTATGACCAGCAATTTTCGTTAGTTATTAATTTTTATATTTATTAGCTCCTTTATTTATTTTCTAAATTATTCATTTATTTGTTTATTCATTTATTTTTTCATGACAACTTCTTTTTCAAATAATTAGCTTTAAATTATTTGTGATATAATTTTTGAGTAATGTTAAAGTCTCCCTCCAGTCAAAACTTGTCATTCCCTTTTACTAGCCAATCTTATAAAATTCAACCTGTTGATCACGAGTTCGTGTTTTGTTCTCAAATATTGTGTACAGTTTTTATGTTTCTAGTGCTTGCATATCGGCTACAGAATTTAATCCAGTAAATTTTCGGGTTGGTGACACTGCTACGCAGATTGGCGTCACGGTGTATTTTGGATGACCTCGCCTTCGTTTGTGAAGCCAGAAATTTGTAGGTCGGCGATTCGCAAAATGCGGATGCAAGTGTATACATTAGCTCTCAGTCGTTTCTATTATCGGATTTAGCAGACTGGGCTTCCTATAACGCCCAAGCCAAAATACTTGAAGGAGATTCCGAAAGGCTTAGGCCACAGTCAATTTACAGCGTACGGCTGAGCATGTCACAGTCGCACTCGAAATAGGTCTATCAAACTGACAGATTTGACGAAGTAGTATTCTTTTTAATCATTTCAACTAGTCTCTTATATAGATTAATCCGCCGTGGATGCTTTTAGACCTTACTTTAGGCCCTTCAAATGTATAATATATTTCGAGCTAGTGAAAAATTAACCTCAAACAAAAGCTGAACATTGAGACAGGGGCAATTTTTGTCTTGAAAAGAGGCAACTTTTCTGCTTTTTAACTTAATATTGAGTCAGCATCTTTCAATGATAACAGTTTTATTATCCTACAGAAATGTTTTAATTCGATAAAAATGAAATAAAATTTTGGCTGGAGAGGCTCCTTATAATGGTTGTTGCGATAATTGGCTTTATTGCAAGAGGGGACTTTTGACTTGCTCTTTTCAATCAGTCTATTTTCCTCCCAGGCATATACTTCGCAGAACACTCTAGTAAGAGCAACCAATACGTTTATGGGATAGGTGGAGGATCTGGCTGCCCGTTGCACAAAGATCGGTCTTGCTATGAGTGTCACAGGTATGTTTTTTAAGAACTCGATGCTTCAGAGCATCTTCCAGTCCGTTTGTTTGATTAAAATGCAGACCCAGTTGTTGGCAATTGTTCAATTGGTCGATTAAATCTGATTGATCCCATTTAATGGAATCATATTTCAGGTAACGTAAGCTATACTCTGGTGACACTGAGGCAGCATCGGCTTCCTTTGGTCTTTGATTGACACAGATAACAACGCATTAATCCTGCAGCTGTTGTGCAAAAGTCGAACCAGTTTAACTTGTTATTCCAGTCGCCAACAGAAGCATTTTCCTGGCCAACCTATTGTGCCTTGTAAATTGCATTTGTAAATGAAGAAATTCAAATGCAATATTTAATCCAATTGAAATCTAATATTTAATTCATAGCTTGTATTAATTTATTACAAACAAAACACAATGACTACTGTTAACAAGATAGGAAGTTGGTAAGAAAATACCATTAAGTTAATCATGAATTTAAAAACATTAAAATGCTGCCACCTGCCTGACATGTAGAAGAAGCTTGCAAGTGCCATCGGGCCAAATATCTCTGACATCAGTGCTCTTAGAGGCACTATTTATCTCCACAATCTCGCCAGTCAGTATGTTGCCGACTGGAAACGTAACAATAGGTCTATTGTATTGTCCAACCAATGGAAGTTTAAATGGTCATTGAAATACCTTGAAATATGAAATCTGGTATTGAAAAGTCATAGAAATAAGTTTGTGTTCATCGAAAAACAAAGTTTTGGTTTTCTGCTGTTTTTATGTCAAGAGTGATAGATCATTCCAATTTTTTATCCTTGGAATTCCTGATTTCTAACACTTAATAGTTATGGAGAAAGATGTTTTGTTAAAATATTCATGAAATAAATAAGAATGTTTCTTTGAAAACTATTAAAAAATAAGTTTACATTTTGTAGACAAAAGAGTTCGTTTTTACCTTAAGACTCCATTGGTAACATTCTCAATAAGCAAGCAGCACTGATTGAGCAACCTCGACAGAGTCGTGTGCTCGCGTTTCTGATTGGCCTATTTCGATCCAGAAATGGATATATATATATTTCCTAGCATAGAGTTTTTGATCTATGTTCAGACGTTTTAAACTCTGAAAAATGTCAGACGAAAAGCTTTAGTTTACTCAAATGTTTACTTTTTTCAAAGCCATTTTCAAGTAACTACTATCCTTGATTAAAGAATGCAAAAAGCAATGACCTCATATGAAAGAAGCCGAAAATGCAAAATGTATTAACTTTTAATCAGAAACTCTTTGTACAGCAAATATGCCTTTAAAAAAAACAAACATTTTACAATTCTTTTTCAAAGCCATTTCAAATTTTGTACCACCAAAAAATTATTCCCATATGCCTTTATGGGTCCCATTAATTTACTTCTCCTATAAGTTTCTGCGCTTACCTAGCCTTTTGTTTTTTTGAAGGCAAATCATCCTAAGCAGAGTGACACTGGGTAAGCCCTTTTTTCAATTCACGGCTGTAAAGATGGCACATGCACCACCAGGCCACCACTCTGTTATTGGAAAGCCGAATGCTGGAGGCCTCTCTTATCCAGAATATGTTGTGTACCGGGGAGAGCAGGTAAATGCTAGTTTTCAACTAGGAGTATTGCAAGAATTTTTTTAATAGAATATTTCTTATTTTTCTATCAATTCTTTTACTCTTCTTTTCCTATAACCATGCTTAATCATGCTCAATGGAATTAAAGCAGTATGAGATCATCAAAAACTATCTTCTAGCCTCTCTCTGCCTGACCTATGTAGCCTCTTCCCTAAAGTATGGAGTGCTTAATGCTGTGGAGAAACACTAGCTACCTTGCCTTATTACTGAATTGTTTCAAAGATGATAAATTGATACAAAACTGGCTAACTACACAGCTTTGAAAAAGCAACAAATCATTATGAAATTGTTATGAGTTACCAGACATTCAATAAAATTTCTTTGACACAGCTAAATTTCAATTCAAATTAAATGACTTTTTTGGTAGATTCTCTTTGAAACTGGTAACTGTTGTGTTTAGTTTTTAAGTAAAGTTGGGCAATGCTTTAGAATATAGTACCTGCACCATTCTCAGTTTAAATTTGACTATTTATTCTTTGTTCTAGGCATATCCAGAGTATTTGATAACATACAAAATAGATAGAATGGAAACACCAAAAGAACCAACAAGTGACTGAGGTTGATAAAATGAAAGTGTCTGCTTTTAAATGTTGCTATTACTAGGCTATATTACATGTGTACAAATTCAAGGAAAATTTATTAGAGGAAATTGTAGTCATAACTACACTAATTTTTCAAAGTGATAAATAATAAAAAATATGTTTGACTCAGCATGTGATATCATCAGATTTGATGAATTTTGCAATGAAAAAGCCAATTGTGTCCTTGTTCACTGAAAGAAAGTCTTCAGATTTAAAGCAATCTTTTGTTATAGAGATAAGACATGGATCAAAACGTTGCACTAACAAACAATGTTCTTCGGAAAGATTGTGGCCAGCAATGCCTGTTCCACCAAGATGCAGTTTCTTGAAATAAATACAAAAGAGAAAATCAAGAACATAATTTAATTCTAAAAAATGTCTAGAGATTCTCTAAGAAAATTTTATTTTTAATTTGAGTAAGATATATTGAATTTCACTCCTGAATGTTTATTAGTAATTGGCTGCCTACTTTTTATGCTGCAGCAATCTTACTTAAAAACTAGGTTTTTATGGTGCAGAAGTGTATTTATTGTCTAGCTTGATGATATTTTTCAATCCATTTTGAATGAACTTATGTCATTGAAAATTATTTCTTGGCACTCCCAGGCTAACAAGGAATAACGTTTAGTCACATAATAGTAAGAAGGCATATGGGAAACTCTATTTGTAAGAACTTTATGCTTTTTGCAAGCAAATGTGTTAATGTATTCGAAGCTAACAAAGTTTGTCATCAGCAAGGAAGGCCACTCAAGGTATCATATTGTTTTTTAATGATGATGCTTGTCTTTTCAAAAAAAAGGTTAAACAAAAGACAGTTATTTTCATCACATAAAAAACAAAAAAAAAGTTAATGAGAGTTTCCTTTTTGCCATTCCTTGATTCTGTGGTTTATTGTTTTATGCAATCTGTATAAGGCAGGAATCTACTTCTGATTTGATATAACATGTTGACTAATCTTACTTGTGGTATTAAGTTTAGTTCTGGAAAGGTTTCCAAAGCCCAAGCAATCTGGTTTTCATTTTCATCAACATTCAATGTGCAAGTTGAGTAGATAAGAGTTCCACCAGGTTTAAGCAGCTTCACAGCCTGTTCAAGAGAAAATCTGTTATTCCTTAGAACATAAAGACTGATTAAATTTAGCTCCTTTGTACAGAAAGATAATTTTAGATGTATGACTGGCAAGCCATTTACCTGGTGAAATATTTTCTTCTGATAAACTGCAAATGATGCCAGTTCTGACTTGGTTGTCTTACACTGCAGCTGGGGGCGTTGTCCAAGAGCACTGCATGGTGGGTCTAGTATTATTTTATCAAAGACCTCAGTTTGAAATGGCGGATGTTGATCTTCCCTGGGGATACCTGTAATTTTAAATAAAATCCTCACTAGTTATGTAGGTCCTGAATCATCTTACTCAATCATAAATTGATATTTAAAATGGCTTTCCTTCTTTTTCCCCCAACGAGGGCCATTTATCTTAAAAATAATTTGTCTTGTCATTTTCCACATTTATCTCATTTATATATAATGCCACTTCAAAGCTGAACTTTTTCTGGCATTTTTACTGTTTTTGCAGACCTTTTGCCAAAATGATCCCTCTGCACTTTAACATCCTGACATAGCCCTTGTTTATGTTGTACATCTTTGTTTACCTTATAAGTATTGATTACTTTCAAAAACTTGCAGTCCAAAATGAAAATGTTTGTTTGAATGAGAAACGGAGTTTGCTTTCTTTCTATATTAAAATAGCTACTTGGACAAATGTGGACAAAATATACTGCTATCAATCAATTTTAAATGTAAACTATGGAAGGGAATACCTTCACTGGAAGGGGATACGTCACAAAGTTTTGTACTGTCAGCCGCAAAGCACCTCACACATGACCAGTTCAGCCTGTGGCACATTTCTTCAAGTTTCTTAACCTTTGACTTTGATTTGTCAATGGCAAAAATTCTACCCTTTGAAGAGACAAGTAGAAATGCCATGTAATTTGAAAGTAATTGAAAATAGTAAAAATTACTTCTAGGTAAAAAAGAATTGAAGATGTCCTACAATAGCAATAAAATCATTATGTAAGTAATTAAAAGTCTTTTGATTTCCCATCAATACTAACACATATAGGCTAGTGAATGATCTAAAACTTACGAATTGAAATGATGTTATAAGTGGAAAGAGATGCATGAACTGGTTTAGGATGCAAAGCGTAGTTTGAAAAGAATTACATATATTTACCACATTTCCCATCAGCATTGCTGCATGTGATGTCTTCCCACCTTTTAGCAAAAAAAGTAGCATTTTGAGATTTGTTACCTGTACCATATCTTAACAAACCAAGCATTTGCTTTTTGTTTTCTGAATATCCTCATTTACCTAAATGCTTACTTCCAATAAAGAAAGGATCAATAAAATCAATTTTTTAAAATAACTCAACTGAATATAGAATCAAAACTACAAACCTGGGGCTGCACACATGTCCAAAATTATATCCCCTTGGCTTGGCTCAAGATTGTGTGCCACTAGTGTTGATGGTAAGTTCTGTGGAAAGAATATCAAAGGATCCAAAGGAGCAAAAGATGGATGGGCATATCGCTGATTATTCATTTTTACTGCGACACCTCTGAAAGGAAATAAGATGAAAATAAAAACAGTGGTAAAGAATTATTCTTAGATATTCTCACAATAAAATTTAGGTCAGCAAAAAATTAGATCTCTTATGACAAATAAACTACACATTATAAAGATTTGGTTTTATGTGCATCCCCCAAGGGTCAGAGAAGACTATTTTGTAACTCCAATAGCTTATCAATAAACGGGAAAAACATTTACTTCCCTCCCTCCCCTTCAACAACATTTTTATTCATTAAGACTACTAGTTTATAACTATCTATTAGGGCATGTACAAATAAAATGAGGGCATGCTACAAAGGGGTTGTTTAGAGAGACAAGGAAAAGATAAAATTAACATGAAGCAATGGATGATATGATTGTGTTGCAACACTGGTCACTACAAATTTGAAAATTTTGGATATACCTTGGTTGAATCTTTTTGAAAATTTCATTTCGTGCAAGTATTACTATACCATTTCCAACAAAATACTTCTGACCATCATAATGTTTCTTGAAACCTTTTTTGCATAAACCATCAAGATCTGCATATACTGATACAACTTCACCCTTGACCAGCTCTTGAAAAGCAAAAAACATCTGGCATTTGACAAAACTGATTGAGCTAACACTTACACACTTTATACAAAACATCAATACTTTTATGAGAGCTTTGGGTCTCTTAGAACCAGACAAATTCAGAAATATCTTTTTTTAGTCTTCAAGCACTGATATCTACTAGCATGAAACATTCGCTTGCATTGCCATGAAACACAATGACTGAGGATAATACTGATTTAAAAGATACAGATTCAAATCATTTGTAACTATGAAGAGTTTAGGATCTATGACCCTGATTGCAAAAATGACGGAATGTCAAACCTGCTGATGGTACAATTTAGTAAAAAAACTTCAATGGCCAAATCTTGGAAACCTTGTTAAAAAAATTATGTGAAATGTTTTGAATCTTTGCCACCCTTTTTTAAACTTTTTATAAAAAATTAAGAGAGAATCTAGAAACAATTTTGCTAATTTGATCTGGAATGAGACTACTGATAAAACGCCCTGAGAAAATTAAAAAAGAAGGAAAAATTACATAATGAATTTGAAATGACAAATGACTAACCTGGAGGTGTGCCTAAAACACCACAGGCAAACACATCAGCACCTCTGAGGATGGCAGCACCACACAGTTCATCTACAATTACCTCTTTGGCATTTGGAAGAATGTCTTTTTGCTTGCCATTGGAAGAGGTGACAAGGATATCTGGTATGTGTTTATGGTTCTCACAGACTAAATTTAAGCCACTTTCTTCATTCTGCCTAGAACAAAATCATTAATCATGTTGTTTTAATGTGAGTAAAAACAGAAGATAAGATGTGTATTGAACTCAAAACTATGCAGTATCTTTTTCATAGTAATTAATACAACAACTTAAACAACATTCAAATGAACAGCCTTACAGCAAACATAGTGTATTATTTAGAAGAATGGAGAATAGAAGTACACGGATCATGATCAAACTAAAGAGCTAAAATAAAAAAAGGGAGAAAGTAGTCAACAGAAAAACAATTACAACATTTCCCTTCTTTGGGAAGAAAAACGAAGAACTCTTAAAAATTAAAACCATTTGATATCCCCTTTGATAAAATCTAATGTTTTATGCTAGTGATTATTTTCTGTGCTAGAGATAAGGTCTAGAATAAAGATGGAAATGATTTGGAAGTTGCTCTCATTGTTGAATCTCGTGCCATCTGTGTTGATGGAAGAGAATCTAAAACAATATAACTCATATTCTTTAACTTGCACTTTAACTTTGAGTATATGATTGATTATATGGTATGCGTGTTCCTTTCTCAGTAAGTACTTCATAAGATTTTTGTATTTCTGTGTGACCATTTTTCCTGGAAGTAGTTTTGAGAGATTATATGAGAGATCAGTAAGTGCTGATCTTAGAACCTTCAAACATAAACTTATCTATTCTTAGAAGGCTTACCTGTCTAAGAGTTTGCCAAGCTGTTGCTTTGCTTTAGAAATGGTTGAATTCAGGGTGTTCACTCTTAAAACTGACAACTGCGGAGGTGTTGATAAAGTGACTGATATTCTGTGGTACAGCTCCTTTAAAAATTAAGGATAATGATTAAAAAAAATACATGAGAATTGTAGAATCATTGAGATGTAAAAATACGAAAGGGCTTTATATTTAAAGACAACAATTAAAACTTAAAAATGAAGTGATCAAAAAAAGCACCCGATCAAAGTTAAAAAGTTAAGTTTTTAAGGTATTTATTGATTGACGAAACCCATTTTTAACAAGATGTGGTGTGTCAATAATTATCTTAGGCAATAGGCAAAGTCTTTGCCAACTGCGCAATTTATTGGCTTTTCTTTGCAAAAAAAATAAAATAGGTCATATCGATATCATAATCAACATATTCTGACCATTTAGGGTAGAGAAATTCAACATAAAGTGTAATAAATGCATAAATTTGAAATTCTTTATGACATGGCTCTAACCTCCTCACTTATGGCAGGTCGCAGTGGCTGATAGGTACTCTTCAGCACATCGAAAACATCAGAGGATAGACGGCATCCATCCGCCATTTTTCATTCACATGGCTGGATGCTGCCTCGTATCTGAGGGGGACTTCAAGGCGAGACTCTAGGTTCTGTAGGCTGCAAAACTGAAGGCACTTCCTCTTTATGGTATGTTGGGTTGTTTTTCTAGATCATAATCGATTGTTCGCGTCTCGAAGCAAAAATAAATAAGGTAACCTATTACAGTACTTACCAAAATGGCAAAAGTAGACCTTGTGAAGAATAAAGCAGCCCTCGAGCAAGCATGGAAGGAAGTGACGCGCCCTGAATCCAAAATCAACTGGTAAGCATTTCGTAAAAACATTAGGTATTTAATTGTATATGTAACTGTTATCAGATAAATTTATGTTCTGGACTACCAAGTCCCGCTGAATTTCTTAGAGGGAATAGTTACTAACCCTAGACTCTTTCCAAATACAAATAAAATAGTCATAGAAATGGTAGATTCAGTTCAGCTCAGTTCTCTTGATTTGAAATTCCACAGCATACAGTGAAAACTGAAAGATATTATACTCACAGAAAAAAATTATAAAAAGATGAATTGAATCGCGGGGGGGGGGGGCAAACTAAGCTGTTTGCAAAGTAAATGATTTAAGTCAATATTTACCCTTCAAGAGCTAGAACCAGTTTTAAGAATAATTTTATTACAAAGATGCCCAGTAAAGCACAACATTTGCTAATCTGGTAGTTCTCAAATTTTCACCAATTGAAAGAGGCTTGCATTTTTGTATATGCTTGAGCAAAGTCGAGGTAAAAAGATATTTTTGCTAATTTCTTTTTTTTCAATTTTTTTTGAAACTATCTTATTTTTTGCTTCTTTCTTGCTTCCAGGGCAGTCTTTGGTTATGATGGAAAGACTTTTACTCTTAAAGTTGTGGAAACAGGAGGCATGTTATCGTTATCTTCAGTGTTCCGAGATATTAGCCAGATTTTTTTTGTCATCTAACATAAATTTAAATACACTCTTTTCTTAGATTCCCCTATACGTCTTTCACTATAATCTATCACCATTAGTTCTTTGTAGCCCCATCATCATTTTTCTGGCACCTTTCATTCAATCATATTTTTAAACATTCCATCATGTCTTCAGACAGTGATGGGAAACTTACAACCCACAGACCAAGTCTGGCTGGTCAGCAAATTGTAGTCCTTGGGTTATCAGAATTGAAAATTCAAAAAATAATAAGGTCTCAATGATAACCTACAAAATATATGAAATTAACATGACATATTTTGTATCTCCAGCTGAAGCAAGCATTGAATTTTTTAATAAAGCGAAGATCTCTACAAGCACTTGTATTTAGAAGCAGCTTTTCCTCTAGATACAATTTATCTGCTATAAAATTAAAAATCCATAATGTGCAAATATGACTAGATGTAGCATTGCACATATCTTCATGTGGCTTTGGCCGAATCTTTGAAAGCTTGCTAGGAAAACACACTAGAAAAATAATGACTCCATACCTTGCACAGGACAAATCTCAATTGCAGTAAATATGAGGAAATCAGCATATATAGGGAGATATGCATATGTTCTCTTGAAAATCTAATTAAAAATACCTGAAAATTTGGAGAAATGTGATTCAAATTGGGAGACAGGAGGAAGCATCTTATTTTGGGAGGTAACCTGGTGAACCAAAAGGTTTGCAGTTATGAACTGATATATGGTGCAAGTTGCACACTCAGGCCATCCTGGAAATGGCTTGCGGTTGCACCACCCTTTTGCGGTCACAAAAAGCCCCTTTTTGTGCATTCACACTGTTTACAGAAACAGATTGAAAATAACCCGCTATTGTGGTTTTTACCGTTAACATTGCTTCCGTAAATTTGTTTGGAGTGTTCCAAAAAGCTGCTTTTTGTGCGTTCACAGCCTGCTTTTGTGGTTTTTACAGCTCACATTGCTTCCGTAGATTTGCTGGGAGCGTTCCAAAAAACCTCTTTTTGTGTGTTCACACTATTTACAGAAATGGATTGAAAATGTCCGTTTTTGTGGTTTTTGTAAATTGTTAGCAAGAAAAAAAAAAGGTAATTTGTGTATACACATTAATCCAGTGCATTTTCGAAAACCTTTTTTTGTTGATATCCATTTTTGATTGCATTGCGATAAACCTCAGTTTTTTGTCATTTTTGTGTCTTTTTTGTCCTTTCTAAATAAATTTTTTTATTCCATTTGACAAATAGCTTTGAAAAAAGAAAATCTATACCCTTGTACAAAATAAATAATTTAAAAATGGGTAAAATTTTCAAACTTTGTACTTTTAATAAATGTTCATAAATACTTCATTATACTGAAACAGACATAGCACCTCATTACACCCCTTGATTCGGGAGTGCAATTCACTGCATGCCTTCATATTTATTCTTGGTATGGCTTGACACTGAAATTGACTTTCCAATTTTGCTCACCCTTTCCTACTTCTTCCACACCTCTTTTGAAGAAAACATTTTAAATTTGGCCCCTGAGTAAAAAATGTCGCTGGTCTCTATCTTGAGAAATTTGTAAATATTTCAATGTGTAAAGGAATTTGTTCATAGAAGATTCTTTTGTAAGTCAATTTGTCTTTATCTCATAATGTCACTGTTATCTTTTTGGTACTTAAGTCTTAAAATGCAGACTTCTGAAGATAACTTTTAGCTGTACAGTTTTTATCATATAGTTTAGTTAATCATTATATTCTTGTTCCAGAGGATGGCTTTGAAGAAATGGCAGATGAGTTGAATGGGGGCAAAATAATGTATGCTGTTTGCAGAGTAAATGATCCAAATACAAATTTACCCAAACTTGTTTTTGTTAATTGGGTGAGTGATATTTTGGCTTCAACTTCAAAATTCTGACTTTGTAAGATCAGTTAAACATAAGATTTAGGATGAAGGAAAGTTGCTATTCAAGATTTTTTCTTCTTTTCAGCAAGGTGAAGGTGTTCCTGCCAATGTTAAAGGAGTATGTGCAAATCATATTCGTGATGTTACTAGTTTATTCAAAGTGAGTACTTGTGTCTTCTTGTCTTCTGTTTTGGATCTGAAATGATACATGATTTTAGACCAAATTTTAATTGATTTGAGCCTCAGTATTTCTAGTTGACCTTTTTTATATCCAGAAAGTTTAGTGTTTTGAAAGTTGAGAAAATCTCACACACGATATTGCCATATTGGTTGGTATGTAAGAATGATCTTGCAAAAATCACAAGGTTGGCATGAAGTAGCAAAAACAGGTGTTAATTAAAGTGTTTTTTGAAGTGAAGATTAACTGAAATGAATTTTCTGAGGGATGCATTATAAATTTTAACATATCATGGTATACTTGGTCAAGTCAAACCCCTGTTGTTTCAGTTATAATTGACAATTTCTTGAAAATATAATGGAATTCTATGGTGGTACTTGAATGCTATGGATGCACTTTGATAATTTTTAGGCAGGGTCAGATCTATATACGCTGCTTGTAGTTAATTATTTTGCTAGCTAACTTTTAGGTTATTTAATTACTTTGTTTGTTAGTTAGTTAGTTAGTTAGTTAGTTAGTTAGTTAGTTAGTTAGTTAGTTAGTTAGTTAGTTAGTTAGTTAGTTAGTTAGTTAGTTAGTTAGTTAGTTAGTTAGTTAGTTAGTTAGTTAGTTAGTTAGTTAGTTAGTTAGTTAGTTAGTTAGTTAGTTAGTTAGTTAGTTAGTTAGTTAGTTAGTTAATGAGTTTGAGGCAATAGCCGGAAGACAAAAACCAAACATAACTGAAAAAAGAAATTGCTAGGACAAATAGACATGTGTGACATACGGGCTGGGAGGGCCGGATCCTCTTCAGTCAGGCAAAATTCATTGCATTCTAAGCTTCATTCTGGCAGCTCTTTCTTGATAGAGCAATGATATTCCAACAAGATCCAACCTAATCACATGTACTCTTTTGAAAATGAATTTAAGGCTGTTTGTTCTTAATTTTTTCAAAACTTTGAGGCTGGATTGCTCTTAGTTTATTCTTGAATCATAAGTGTTTATTTAAGCAGTGCAATTGCTAGCTATTGCACTCAAGGGGAGTGCTCAAGCTGCGTTTGCCAACAAAGTGATTGAGCCAACCGTTATAGGCCAACATGTCTGAAAATTCGCCAACAAAGCATCCTTAGATGGCAGAAAACTCCTTAACGTTTTAAAAATTTGTGGCTCGTGTTTTTAGAAAATTGTTTTTATAACAAATAGTTCAAATTGTCACCTGGCGATGTGTCATTACAAAATATGCCAGGTACCTTGTTAAGCAGGCTCCTTCTGTCAAAGAGAGTAATAGTGGCGGTACAAGAAATAATAATGTTTAGACTCAACCCCAAAATTACGTATACATATAGGACTTAAACAAGCAAATGTTTTTTGTATAAGCCTAGGAAATGAACTTAAAATCCGGTCACAATGACTCATAAGAGTTGACCGTGTCATGTAGAGATTTTCTAGTTGGGCGAATATTTGAAATGAGTAACTTTTTGAGGGAAGATATTGTTAAAGCATTTCGAAATGCAGACTGCTTCTCGATGGTTAGAATAAGGAACTATTGGATGATCAATTCAAGTTATGGAGGTTCCTTGCAATTTGTCGAGAATATCCCTTCCTTGCTTGCTTTCTGAGACAGGATTGAAACTCGTTTTCCATTGGTTTGCTCATTTTTGCATAATATTTTGGCGCGAAAAATCGGTTACGGGTTTCATTTGATCTAATTTAAAGAAAGTGGATAATTTCCTTCTTTTGTTTCGCATTCCTGTTCCAACCTATATTGTTTTAGAACCTGCGCTGTTTGAGGAAAACCAGAACAATTTGATTTGTTTATCAATACTATCGACATGTTTGAAGATACAACGTTATTGTTAATGGAATGTCAATGAAGATGCTTTTGCAAACGTTGGAAGTATATATAACATGCGATAGTTATTGCCAGAAATATTTTGCCGATCAGTTTCTGTTCCAGAGCTCTATGCTCGATGACAAAATAGCAGTATATATGGTTTAATCTTGAGGCAGAGCGACGTATACACAACCCCTTGAAAGAGCAGTTGTATTTCTTTTACTTAATGTTTTAGTTATTTTCTTAGTAAACTAATAGGGTGAACGAGAATAAATTACTTTCTGTTGACTCAATGGCTATTGCTTTATCTTCAAAGGGATGTCACGTGACAATAAACGCTCGTTCAGAGAATGATTTAGATTATGACAGTGTATTGGATAAAGTGAAAAAGTCATCTGGAGCAAACTACAGTATCCACAAAGAGAAACCAAAACCAGTCGAGCAGATCAAACCAGTCGTAAGTTACTAAGTTTGTTTTATGGGACAATTTTCCTGCCTTTCTCCTCCATAATTTGTTTTCCTAATGCAGAATTTACATTAGCCCTGTAAATATTCGATTTGAATGAAAAAGCCACTCTGGAAAAATTTGATTTTAATGAAAAAGCCACTAAAAGTTGATAATCGGGATATGACAGTCAGAAAAGGACGTTAAAAAGCAATACAAGAATCTTGTTTCTTTCATGATTCTAGAAAGTTATGAAAATATTTACGTTTTTCCAATTCATATAGTTGTGCCAACCAATGTAGAATTGCTTCCCTGAATCTGGCACAACTAAAAATGTATTATTGTTTAAATGGCCATAGCTCGATTATGTATAGAATTGATTTGCAAGTTTAATAACAGCCTACTTAGGCCACAAATCAACGTAAGAGCCTTGTACCATTGTACTCCAACTTCACACTGTGACAATTGCTGAAGACAAGGGATGAATTCAAAATAATAAGTACAGGATTTGTCTCTGTATTTAGAATAAGGTAGCATATGTTATAATCATAATAGCAGATCATCGATTCAGGCCCGAGAAAAGGGGGCTAAGGGGGGCCAGATGCTAAGCTCCTACAAGATAGGGGAATCTCAAGCAATTCTAAAAGTAAGTAAGATTTGTGGAACAATTTAAAGGTCAGGATGATGGGTACACTGCCTGGCTAAATTTTTCGGGAGCTGAAATTTGCTTTTGTTAGCAGGTTTTGATATAAAGAATCTATAATGGCATGGAATAAATGAACATAACATCGAATATAGCATTATGAACCCAAATTTGGAATGCATGACACAAACTAAAGCTTTAAATTTAGCAAATTTGAAGTTCAACTGAATATAAAAAATCAGCACTGAATATATCAAATATCTTTGTTCTCTACGCCATTGAAGTTATCTTCGCTTAAAGCTTAAATTGAAGTGCCAGTGAACTCATTTCTTCGCCTCCTCTTTCTTGCAATACGAGACGACGCATTTAAATCTCTAATTGTTTTTGAAGGGTGCAGTATACAAGAAAATAAATCCAATTCGCGAAATCGATATTAAGAAACGTGATACGTTTTGGAATAAGCAAGAGGTGAGTGTAAATAGTTGAATTTTCATGAATCAACATTTGCAGAGTTTCTAGCCGAGTTAATGCTGCATTTTTTATATTATGTAGACTTTCTTACAAATGAGTGTATTTGATAATGTTTAAGATTAGATAGTGATAGAATTAAAGCAATTTATAACAAACAATGGTATTGATATATTGATCGCTTGTGAAACTAAAATTAACAACGATATGCTTGATTCAGAATTAGGTCTGGATGATTTAGACATTCACCGCCAAGATAGAGATTTACACGGAGGCGGGGTACTCATCGCAGTTAAAAAGACATTAATCAGTAAAACTAAATATAGCTAAAAATTGTGAACTAGTTTTTGTCAAAATGATAAAAAACAATATAATCCCAGTCATAACTGGCTCATCATACCATCGAATTCGGAATAAGCGGAACGTAAGCAAAGCTTACTTAGCTTAACATGTTTTCACAATTGCAGCTTTTTACTCTGTGGGGATTTTAATTTGCCAGATTTTGATTGGTCCGAAAACTGCTTAGAAAACAACAACCTAACTCGACCATGTGAATCGAGGCTCCTCTTAGAAATTTTTGCTGATTACAGCTTAAAGAGCATATGTTGCATTAGCAGTTGGCTAATGAAACAAAATCATTTGGAGTGGAATTCCATTGTTTCGTGGCTTTTCATTTCTTCTTCATTAATTTTCACTGCCGTAAAAATTCACCCTCGATGCCATGCTTTGTACTTAACAAAAGAGATAACTGTAATGTATTAGCCAATCATGTTCACGACACATGCCCCTTAAACCCAACTTGTGAACTTCCTGACAAGAGAATCCCCTACTTTAGACCTCATTATAACTAATATTCACTATAACTCGACGTAAACAGCATAAAACCCTGTCCTGGGGTTAGTGACCACGACATGCTCATGTTTAACTTTTATGTAAGGCCTCAAAGATTATCCAGTCGTGCCAGAAAATGTATCTTTACCACCAAGCAGACCTACCTTAGTTTAAACAAGGCCTCACTCGCGTATACAATGAAATGCTTACTAGGCAAAATTTTGAATCGGTTGATGTGTTGTGGTACTTTTTTAAAAATTCAATCAATGAACTGACTGAGAATTTTGTTCCATTCAAATATGCAAAAAAACAAATCCTGTCTTCTCTGGATAACTAAAAGCGTCTGTAGGAAACTTCGCAAGAAGAAACGGTTATTCAAAAAGCAAAAAGGTCTGGAAATCAAAATGATGGCACAAAATTTAAAACCCAGAGAAAGAAAGTAAAGCAAATAAGAAAAGAAGCTATAGATAAAAAGCCAAGTAAGTTCTGGAGGTACATTCCATTAAATGGCTTGGTAAAACCTTTACAAAAACAAACACTCTATTCTATGAGGCATTTAGCAAAAGTGACTCCTCCATTAGCGATACCAGTAACTCTGGTCATAACTTTCCTGACGTTTCTGATATGCCTGACATCGAAGTATCGTGTACAGGTGTTGAAGCAATCGGCGGGCTTGATGACAGCAAGGCAACCGGTCCTGATAAGATTGGCGCCAAGTCATTGAAATTAGCCCCCGCAGAAGTGAGCCTTTGTTTAACTATTATTTTTAAAAATTCATTGAGAAAATCAAGAGTGCCAGAGGATTGGAAAACTGCAAATATTATCCCAATATTAAGAAAGGGGGACAGATCTGACCCTGTTAACTTCATACCTGTATCCATATCCTGTAAACTTTTGGAACACATAATAAAATCAGCAATATACTCGCATTTGGAAAGCTTCTAAATAATAAGGCAAGCAGGATGGATTCCGTAAAAAATATTCGTGTACTTCTCAGTTGTTGATGCTTGTAAACAGCCTTGCAGAACTTATCAATTGGAGGAGCCAGACCGATATTATATTCCTCGACTTTTCTGAGTCTTTTGATAAGGTTTCTCACGATATGTTAGTACTGAAACAGCACGTGAGATGTGGTACGGTTTGAGGGGACAAATTCTTCATTGGATTAAAGGTTTTCAACAAAAAAAACAAAAAGTGATAGAACTCAAATTGTCGTAATGGATGGAGAAAAATCATCCTCTTCTCACGTGCTGTCAGGTGTTCCTCAAGGTTCCTTGGCCCCATACTTTTTTAATATTCATAAAGGACATTGTTAATGACGGCTCTTTATAGAAAGATGAAAAAACACTAGATGACGCGGTAACATTGCAGAACGTTTCAAGCAAGCTCTGTGCATGGAGCCGTCGTTGCAATATGGAATTTAATGTTAGCAAATGCTATTCTATGACAATTACGCTAGAAAGAAATATCATTCCAAATGAATACCACACCTCTGATGTACCTCTTGAAAATGTCGAATCTTATAAATATTTAGGCATTTATATTAGCAAGGATTTACGCTGCATAAAGACTGTTGATCAAATAGTAGGAAAGGCGAATAGAACTCTTGGTTTAATTCGGAGAAGCTTTTCTAGAAGTCCACGCCAGGTGCGAGAAAAACTGTTGTCACCGCATACCAATGAACTGAAACAAAGAATCGAAAAGGTCCAAAGAAAAAAGCTTGTTTTGTTATGGGAGATTGCCGTCAGAGATCTAATGTGACAGATTGATTGCAGGTTGCTTTAAACTCTAACATTTTCTTTTCCCCTGCAACTTGTTCAATGACAAGGAACTCTAACTCATTGAAGATTATGCCTAAATTCAAAAGGATTGATGCTGCAAGGTTTTCATTTTCTTGTTCAATCGTTTCTGTATGGAACAGCCTGCCAGACAATATTGCAACGCAGGCGAATTCAGATTCCTTTAACAATCTATGTCGAAATCACCTCAGTAAATTTTAACGTTGTAGTTGACTTGGCAGACATTTTTATGACCCAAAGGGTTGTTAAATGTAATGATGATGATGATAAAGTCTACAAAAAGATTCGGTTCTTAAATGAGATTCAAATCTAAAATTAAATTAAAAATATCATAAATTATATTTCTATTGGTATAGAAAGACTGTATCCAATCTTTCTTTATTCGATTTCATTTCCAAATTATCGTTTTAAAATTTGAAGAGTCATTTTACTATATTATGCATTGCTGTATATTAAGAAAATAACAAATGTTATCATTAAGAAACATGTCATAAGAAAAGTATCATATTGTTTCTTCTTAACACTTCGGTCAGTGTTGATAACCTTAAATGTATTTGACGTTTAATTATGACGATTGGAAACTAGGAAGAAGAACGAAGTCGGGTATCCCAAGAAAAGCAAATGACAGAGAAAAAGAGACAGGAAGAGGAAGAAAAGCGCAAAGCTAGAGAGGTTAGCTATTTCCTTGTCTAGTTTTGTTTATTCTCCAGTTAGCTTTCAGGGAACTGTGTGAGACCTGCAAAATTAGATTTGTAAACAATGTCGTGCTTTGCTAGTCAAGAACCGCGGATGGGAGAGGGGGTGGATGGGATTGAACATTTTTGTTATTGCGTAACGTGCTAATGACAAGTGCAAGGTGATTATATTTGGATTCTGAAGTCCTTAGCCCCCCGTTACTGAAGTCACTGGTGTCGGGACACATAGTAGTGAAAACTGTTTTCAGTAGAAATTGGAAGACGTATAGGCTTCTAAGGCTTTTTCGTCAGGTTTTCATCCATTATGGTTAGGTCGTGCTGTTTTTCTCTTCCCGGGTGCTTTATCGGTTCTATGTGGTAGAATTTCATCTGCCCGGAGCTGTGAAGCCATTGATAGCCCTACTTTGTGGATAACTCACTTGCCTGTCTTATCAAGATCAGCATGTTTATTTGAAATATAGTCGTACCAAGATAGCCAAGGTGTTCAAAAATCATGATTATGTCAAGTTAAGGATCGATAAATTCTTAGAATTGATTAACTCTTTCAAGTAAAGCTTATTGCAGGGTTTCTGCACGAATAAATTGCATGGTTTCATATCATATCTTTTCATATCTTTCATTCATATCTTTTATCATTCTTTGCTAGGTTGTATTTCAAGATGCTTTTCGCCAAAAACTTAATCTAATTCCAGGTTATCATTCATTGCCATAGCAGCAAAAGCTGTTAAACAAAATTTTACTGGTAGCCATTCCTAGCATTTTTTTAATAAGTGCTTATGGCTTAGGGCCGTCTTCCACATAAATCATCCTTTCTATAAGCAAGCGGCACTGACTGGGCAACCTTAACGATCAACAAATGAGTATAAATTTCCTAGCTTAGAGTTTTCGATCTATGCTCTGACGTTTAATACTCTGAACGTCAGACGAAAGTTCTATATTAGTTACAAAATGTTTACTTTTTTTAAAGCCATTTTTAATTGTACCACAAAAAAGATTGTGTATAAATCATTCTATTTTCGCGGCGACTCCGTGGAAATCGGTGATCGCGGCCAGTGGCTCAGTGGCTCAACCGAGTTGGACTACGCGACGCATTCGTGGCGAAAGAGGTCGTTAGGCTTTGAACTTGCCCGAAAGTGCGCTGGCGCAGTTGCGCGGTCAGAGCGAATCATATTGAAAACAACCTTAAGTGTGCGTTTTTATTGTTTGATTTTAGAAAAAGGAAGAAGTTGCTCGTGATGAGATGATCCGCGAAAGATCAAAATCGATTGACCAGCAACGGTATCAGCTTGCCATATTTCAAGAATTTTGATAATGCGTTAACTAGCATGTTTTTATCATCTGTCAAAGTCTCTGATATCCTCTAATCTTCATACCATTTAATGTTAGTTTTTCTTTTATTGTCACCTCTGAAAGAATATCGAAGGTCCTTAGCATTCTTTTGAGCTTTTATAATGCTGCTTTCTCCTACGTTGTGAATTGCAAGACCTTCTCTGAATGCCAGGTTTGTTCTATAAACTCCAATAATTTTTCTATTAGCACATTAATTTATGTATCTTTTATGCAATTAGGCTATAATTTTTGTTGAAAAGAGTCAAAACTGTTTTGCTTGCATATGGGTTTCTTAGAATATCCTAAACTAAGTGTTATTCTAGGCATTATTATCTTACCTATTTTACATCACTCATTTCTTCCTTGCAGGGCCGCCATGGTAAAACAGGAACCAAAACGAGAAGAAGAGAAAAAACGCTATCAAGATATGATGAAGGAGAAGGAAAGGGACGACCAAGAATTCCGAAAGAGATCCGATTCTGAGAGAAAGAAAAGATTGCAGGTTGGATTTTTCGCTATTTCTAATCTCTTTCTTACTTCATTTGTTTACTTTTCTATTTCTTGGCTTTTTGCTTGTTGCTATCAATATCGTAAGTTTATCCTTAATGATGTTATGCCGATTGACATTACCTTTAAACTGAAACCAGCCAAAGAAGGTTTTGTAATGATATGTTTCCTAACGTATAAACGGCGTGTGTTTCTTGCCAACAAATCGGGCCTTAACTTTAGTGCAAAGAGATAATTGACCAAATTAAGCTCGCGATTTACCGGCCAACGAAACTGGAAATATCGATGGTTGATTATTTGGACTGGCTTTCGCACCAAAGGACGTCATACAAACTTCGTTTGGAACACATTTTGCACACAAATTTTCCAAAAGTACTCCATATCAAGCGAAGGAACGTTGTTATACCCACCCTGCATACAATAAAGTTGTGACAATTACAGTAGGTTGAAGAGAGCTTAGGACGTCTGGGAAAAGAGGTACTGAGCGACAAGCAACGCTAGTTTAGCTTACCTAAATTCAAAACAGTTGTGAGAATGGCAGTGTGTCACAGATTGCTCAATAATTCTGGGACAAAGAAAACTGTATATATCGACAATGCTGTTTAAGCCAAACTAAATGCCAAAAAGTTGTGAGAATGGCGGTGTGTCACAGATTGCTCAATAATTCTGGGACAAAGAAAACTGTATATATCGACAATGCTGTTTAAGCCAAACTAAATGCCAAAAAGTTGTGAGAATGGCGGTGTGTCACAAATTGCTCAATAATTCTGGGACAAAGAAAACTGTATATATCGACAATGCTGTTTAAGCCAAACTAAATGCCAAAAAGTTGTGAGAATGGCGGTGTGTCACAGATTGCTCAAGAATTCTGGGACAAAGAAAACTGTATATATCGACAATGCTGTTTAAGCCAAACTAAATGCCAAAAAGTTGTGAGAATGGCGGTGTGTCACAGATTGCTCAAGAATTCTGGGACAAAGAAAACTGTATATATCGACAATGCTGTTTAAGTCAAACTAAACGCAAGAGAGTAAAATTGCAGTGTCTCACAAATTGCTCCATGAATCTGGGACGAACCAGATGGCACTCGCGGTACTGGAAAAATGTCTGAATTACCCTTATTCAATAAGAGTGATTATCTTTACGTCACTGTTATCGAATCCTATTGTCGCTTCAAAATTTACAATTTAACTTTCAGTCGGATGCGACACTTGCTCTGGGTAAATCAATTACGAAACAAGATTGCGTATCAGTGTTTTGTTGTGATATTTGCAGTCTTGAGAGAGACTCTCTCTTATTATATATAGAGTGAGTCTGGTACCTAGGGAACCTTAATTGAAAAAAAAATGCGCAAGGAAGATTGAGATAAAAGCGCTGAAGATGTTTAAATGGTGAAATAGTCTTTTCATGTGATATCTCATGGATTTGCCTTGAAATTTTGAATTGAAGACAGTCATTGATGATCAAGCAGTCATGAATCATGATAAGCTGATTTTCCAAACCAAAAATTATGAAGATAACTGACAAGGAACAAAATTGCCTGTAACCATAAATGTGAGTTCATCATCTGAATGGAATATTCAAGGAAAGGAAAATTTTGTTTTGCTGAAGATATATCCGCTTTAGTTTAGTCAACTTTTGGTTTTACGAATCAAGGCATACACTGCCACTGTACGTAGCTTGCGATCGTAGAAAGGTTGGGTAGAGGAGCTATGAAAAAGTTTTGCATGATACTTTTCATTGAATCTGTAGATATTTTTTATGAAATCTGATGAATGGTGAATGATGATGTGAAATTTGAAGAGACTATAAAATGAATGAAGTTTTCAAATGAAATGCTTAATCTGAAAATTAAATCTGGTATCACTGATAAATTTGAAAATTAAATTATGCCTATTTAATCTTGAGCTATGTCAGACATGATCTTGAATTTTCATATATATCACAAAAAATCTTTTATGAAAGTAGCTGTTCCGCATAATTCCTATAATTGCGTTGACAATTTAAATTAAAGTTAATAAACTTTTTTATAAGCTTCAAGCTAGACGCATGATTTGCTGAAATAACTCTATTTGAGCTTCAATTTGAATGTCTTTCGAGGTCGAAGTTTAGTAAAGGATCAACGTTGGAGTTGCAGTTTCTTTGAATACGATAATTTTATCCGTTGCAATGTAAACTTAATACTGAAAGAGGAAGTTGATCGTGCTTGAGGATTTTCCTTTCATTTTATTAAGAGGATCAGTTTTAATTGCACGGATAGAGAGACAGAGAGACAGAGTTTATAGGAACTCGTTGAGTACGTGCCCAGCTGTGTCTTGAATATTTTTCTTGTATAGAACAGTTCCAATTTAGAGTTTTTAAGTGTGATGTCAAAAAAATATATTTTTAAGATTTGGAATTTTGACCATATAACTGAAAAGAAAACCATAAAATACTTCTAAGCATGCAAAATTAGCTACATGTGTTAAAAATCGGATGAGATATGGCAAATGAAAGATTTAAAGTTTGCTAACGGATTACTGTTATTTTGGCTCTGCTCATAAAGGTATGAACAGAGACAAAATCACAGATAAAAGGTTTGATGGTGAAAGAGTGTGTGCTAATGTTGCCATACCTCGGCCAATTTTGAACACATCTAACTGATTTCGCACGTTTAGAGATATTTCATGATGTTTTTCAGGTTATGAGATCCAAATTAAATGTTCTAAAAACACATTTTTCGTGAAGTCATCACTTAAAAATTCTACAGTTTAGACAATGGGTTTTACGAGAAATTTTGAAATTGTAGAAAGATTGAGGGGAGAGGGCTAACAAAAGTTGTACAGTGTGCTTTTCTTTAAGCCTGTGTGATAAAATACTTTTGAGGTTATGATTTTTAACAAGTTGCAGTCCAATGAAGTCATATTGTGATTTCCTTTTTATCGCAAATTCTGATGCACTTTTTATGACATTCTGTTGCATCATTACGTTTGCTTCTAAATATGTCAAAATATGTAAATCCATGCTTTACTTTAATAGATAGTTTTTGGTTTCAGTATTTTTGGGAAGTGTACTGCATAAACAAAAAAAACTGAATTGAAATAAATAAAGGAGAAAGTAGTAAAAAGGGCATCTACATTCTATGTTATAAGAACAATCCAACTAGCTTGAACTTTAATATACTGGCTCTTATTCAGAAAAAAGAGTGTATTGAGGCTTGTGTTCTTATCAAGATGCTCTTATAAAAAAAGAGTGTATGGCAAAGAAAATTTCTAGAGCCTAGTTCGTAATAAATTACATTTTTGTTTGATTTATAGTTCAGCACGAACAAGAAGAAATTAAATATGAGAATCTTTTATAATTGACGCCGCATGCTAATTTAGCCAACGACCTAATCTATTTTTAGCCAGCTCCCTGCCCATTGATGAAAACGTCCGACTGACGTGTTTTTCAGTTCGGTCTGATTTTCCATGGGAATCGTTGCACGTGCGGATAACAGTAAAAGATACCGTAAAAGCCTTCAATTTATAACTCCGAGGAGGCCCTGTGTACCAGGGCGAGTTATCAGCATAACATTTATAATTTATTTTTATATTCGCTGTTATTTATTCTCGGTGCATTGCAGTTTTCCTTATTTTAAACCTCAATTTGTAACTTGTTGCAGTGGAAAACTTTTTGCCGACAATTTTAGAAATGTCCTCATGCAATATGCAGTTGAGAGAAAGAAAATGCACCTGGTGCCTGTTATAGAACAAGAAGTATGAACAGAGATATTAAAATGGATATTTTAAACAACAGAAACACAGATATCTTGGCAATGAAATTTTCGAGAAAGTAAACAAAATTAGAATACAGTAGTGTCAACATATAAGAAACACCATTTTAAGAAACACAGACCCTGATTTTCAAAAAAAATAAGCCCTTTGATAAAAAACGGGTTAGGGTCTGAAAAAATGCTTGTTTCTTATTCAAAGGTTTTTATACAACTTAATCCTTTGAAAAAACAGAACAAAATTATACACTTACAATTTTGTCAGTTTTTTAAATAAAAGGATAAATGAGGGTTCACAATCATTGAATGGAGAAACTGTTTGTTTTCAGCCCTCCTGTTTAATCAAACTGAGCCTGGTCAAACGAATAAGAATTTTCAATGCAAACAAAGCACTTTTCTGGAATAATTGTAGCTTTTCCTACAAGTGATAAATTACAACTACAACTCAAAATATTATGGTATTTTTATCACAATCATTTAGATTGTGTCTGAGTAGATGATCAATAGTAGAATATGGTTTTTTGTATAAGAAACATTACCATGATTTTAAGTGTATATCTCATTTTATAAGAAACGCATCAGACCTTAAATCAAAGAAGTTGTTTCTTATATGCGGGACACTACTGTAATAAAGTCAAAGTACAATGCAACATTGGGATTTTTTATAAACATGTCTAGGGGCAAAATGATACACAAACAATAGAAAGCTCTGTCGTCTGAATCCCCCTCAGGTCTATGTTCAGGGCTATAGTGGTAGGGAGCCTCATTCCCCCCTGATTATTGAAAGGGAACCCCATGATGCTGAGCACGTTGACTTCTGGAAGAATGGTAACGTTTCTCTGCTGAATATCATGAAGAATTTAATGATCTACCAAAGGTTCTCAAGCAATGGGATGCCGACCCCTCATAAATGCTTTGACTGGATGGGGTGAAGGTACTCTGGGTATCAAAGCCACATAAATGCGAGTGCTGAAATATAAGAGAGGAATGGGCGTGCTTCCGCTTGGTTGTCCATTTCCAAGATCGAAATGTTGTTGCTCTGGTACCCAGGGTGGTGTGAGGTGGGGGGGGGGGACACTAACATCGTTTCAGCACGGTGGAACCTGGAGGATCTTGGCGAAGCCATCTGCAATATATTTTCGTAACGAACTGTTAGGGGTACTCTTTAGAAACCTGTGTCATACTCTGTTCATTATATTTTCAGTTGGTCCTTGTGAAGGACAACTGTTCTGCCTAATAATAGAGTCGACATACAACGGAAAATAACTTAAAGAAATTCGGAACTCAACGGTTAAAAATACGTAAGCATTTACAAAAATGGGACAGCAGTGCTGGCTACAAAGAATAAACAAACTAGTGCCAATATTTATGATATGTTACCCTTGTCCAAATTGACTTACTGAATCTTCAATAGAGAGGTACTAGCATCCAAGCAATTATCCCAAGTACCTCTTCAACCACTTCCAAGACGTAATTTGAATTTTTCAAGTGATCAAGGTTAAAGCATTTCTTGCAAAAGACTTTAATATGCCTTAAATAATGCCGGACACCATTTCCATTAACATTGTCAAAAAAATAAAATGTCTTTGACTAAAACTCTATGTCAACCCGTGTGAGGTGGAGAATTAGTTGCTAAGTCATTCCAGCAGTTTTAAGTGTATATTAGAGTCATACGGTTTTGATAAGGCTTTTGTATATCATCTTGAATAGGTTGTTCGATCCTGCTTTTCTCAACCATCAATGACTGCGATGGTTTTTTTTAAAAAGGGACAAAAGGGGGGGGCTTAAACGTCATTGCTATGTTGAAAATAAACGCTCGAGCTACACTCTTTTTTATATGAACCAGTAAATTTAAGTTCAGGCTTACTGTTCTTAGTTTTTTCGAAAATCTGAGACTGGATTGTTCTTAATTTGTTCTTTAATTTAATAGGGTGTAAGCAGTGCAAGTGCTAGCTTTGTCCCACTTTCTCAGGCCTCATTTGTCAACAAAATGAGTGAGACGATCTTCAATTGCCAATAGATTCGAATATTCACCGAAAAAGCACCCTCACATGGCTAAAAATCCTCGATTTTGAGAAAAAACGTTGTCCAAAATTGCATTTTACAGTAGCTCAGTCTCAGCTTGTTCTTAATTTGTGCTTAAAGATTATTGCTAACAATGGGCCTTTGCGAGCGTGGCGACGGTCCAAACAATGGCAGTAATTTTCTACGGATTAATCAAAATTGATTTTAGACAGTCTAAAAATGCATTATGGGATGCTTACGTAGCGCAATGGCTCATTGTTAGCAACGAGTCTTCAACTTTTGACCAATTTTGAGGCTTGTGTTCTTATAAAGTTGTTCTTAAGTGTAATTTAAAAGTAACTACAAAGTAAAGACAATTGCTGGCCTGTCGAAACATACATCTTTAATAAATTTATGGTGGGATATTTTTTTAAGTAAAAGATTTTAAAAAATACAGGTTTTGCTGAGTTAATAATGGGTCATGCAAGAGTTGTATAGCAAAAAAAATCATTTTCAGAATGACAAGTTTCGAATAGCTTATAGATTACTTTGTAGTAAATTTGAGTCACCTTAATTAATGATAATTAAATGGTATAGTCTGCATTCAGAGGAGTCTATTGCCTGCATTTTGAATTTTTAAGCGGCATTGTTAAAACTTCTCATACTTTAGGCATCTTTTATGAGTTTTTTGATGCCGTAGGACTGGTGCATCGGCGCTTAAAAGAGAAAAAGGCTTTTCTTTTCCATTCCCTCCCCATTATCAATCAATTTTGGGTGTTGTTGTGTAACTTCCCTTGTTAGAAGATTATGGTAGGTTGGACGGTTTTCGCCGCTGCACTAACTCAATCTCGATGATATGGAAACATACATAGTCTCATGACTGACAATATGTGTTGCAATCATAGACCGAGATACAACTTTTTGTTTGGGGGGGCCAGCCCTGATAAATAAGTGTAAAACAGCTATATTTTACAAAATAAAAGTATTTTACCTATACTGCTAAAGTTTGGGGGGGGGGGGCAAGGCTCCCTGGCCTCTCCTGCACCTCGGTCCTTGGTTGCAATGGAAAGGACGTTTCGCGGAGAGATGCAATCAAGGAAAGATTTGAAAAAATGCTGAAAATATAATATATCCTGCAATCGACTTTGGTTTATATTTTCTTAAGTAAATGGAAGAACATACTTTTTCAGCATAGCTGGAAAAAGGCAAAAGGAGGTTGAGTTAGAGTCAATGGTTAGAGTTCTAGCGAAATTTAGTTTTTAGACCGACGACATGCAATGGAAGGAGAGCTTTTGAAAAGGAAAAACCGTTCCCTTCAGTTGCATAAGAATTCAAGAAAAACAGCTGTACTGAAGGTTTCCTCTTTAGCAGTAAACTGAAGAAGCTTGACAATTAAACTCTACAAATGCGCTTTTCATTTTCTGTATATTTTCTGACAAATGCCCCTTTCCAACGAGGAAGACTTTTTTCGAAGTGTCGTTAAAAGAGATGTTGATTTTGCATTTCATCAATATATAAGGAGCATTCATTCGAGTGGTTGTTTCGTCGTAGTTAGCAGTTGCTGTTGCTGCTGCTTGTTTTTATACTTTGCCTGTTCACCAATAATTAAAACTGAGACTTAAAGGCAATCTGTCACGACGTTAATTGGTTATAAGAACAAAGGGATTTTTTATTGTTTCCAGTCCCCCTTTAATTCATCGCATGGAAAAAAATATGGCGGAGTCCTGGAATCGTGTTTAGGCTATTGTTCCAGCTATTGTTCTCGTTAACCAATCCACAACGAGACAGATTGCCTGGGAGACTCCTTTATCGAGCTTCAGTCCTTCATGCATCTTGCAGGCCTGCTATCGAATCATGTTATTCTAAAGATGTTTTTAAGCTAAAAACGGTAACCATATGACATTTGTTTAGATAACAACTTCAAAAGTTTGTAATATCACATGTTCTCACTAGTTGTAAAAAGTCTCAAATAAAGTTCTTACAAGCTGATCCTTTTTGAAGTAAACTGCTTGCAGTTTGTTTGTTGGCAGTTTATTAACAACCTGATTAGTAACACGCACCTGCACCTCTGCTGCCAATGTAAACAGCCTGGCAAATTCTATTGTCAGTTTCATTTGAATATTGATTCGTGTTTGCTTGAAACAATCTGATTTTTCCTTGTTAGCCGAGCTGTAACGGGGGAATGTTCCATACGCAATCGAAAGCTATATATATATATATTTTGATACTTTTTCCCCTAGATATGAAAAATCGCAAAAAAAACACAATTACAAAGCAATATCATTTTCGGAAAATGATTATCGTGATTTAGTTTAAATTTGCCTGACTTCCGAAATTTCCTAGCAACGCCACTGTGATCTTCCGGAAATTTGTTATCATTCTAACTGGGGGGAGGGGGTCAGCCCCCTCCAGCCCTAGTGATTTTCCATAGTTTCATTTTCCGTGTTTAATTCAAAAGAGGGGAGGATCACCAACATGCAGATACTTTTTTGGCTATGTATTTGTGCCAAATCTGGTTAGGTTTTCGAACCAAAAATGTGTTTTTCAAACTGACCTGAGGGAAAGCGTTTAGTAGGGTGTAGCTAATGGTGCCAACATAAGCATTTTTGAGAACAGTATCTAGAAAATGTGTCCCTTTGTACGGTGGCAGTTTTAAAGGAATGCTAGGGGGCCACAGTGCCGTTGCTAGGGGGATCACAGTGGCGTTGCTAGGAAATCGCAATGACTTTGTTATGAACACTGCATTTGTGATACATCATGTGAGAATGCGAAACTAAAAGTAAGTTCCTCCTTGTGCTCCCAATTAGCTGTTCCTGACGTAATTAAGTAACACCACAAACTCCCACGCATTTGACGTGTAAACGATTTCTTGTTGTTCAATAGTTCATTCAAAACAGATAATGAAGACCTATTTTTGCTGCAAATGTATTTGTAATTTTGTCACCATGACGACGCTATTGCTAGCTTTTGTAAGCAGTGCTATTGCTAGCTTTTTCGCTCTAAGGAGGTGTTCAGGCCTCATTTGCCAACAAAGTGAGTGAGACAGCCTTAATTTGCTGACAAATTTGAATATTCACCGAAAATACGCCCACACATCGCTAAAAATCCTCGATTTTGAGAAAAAACGTTGTTCAAAATTGCAATTTGCAGAAGTTCAGCCTCAGCCTATTCTTAATCTGTTCTTAACTTTTGACCAGTTTTGAGGCTCGTGTTCTTATAAAATTGTTCTTATAAAAAAAGAGTGTACACTATGTAGTAGGTCTAGGGGAACAACGAACAGTATTCCAAAATACTTTCATTAAAATCTCATTCTTTTTGTATTTCAAGATTATCTTAGTTATTTTCGTTCACAGGCCTAACTATTTTCTTTTTATAAGAATAATTTTATAAGAACACGAGCCTCAAAATTGGTCAAAAGTTAAGAACAAATTAAGAACAATCTTAGGCTTAGCTACTGTAAAATTCAATTTTGAACAACTTTTTATCTAAAAAGCCAGGATTTTTAGCCATATGTTGGTGCTTTTTCAGCGAGTACTCAAATATCTTGGCAAATGAACGTTGTCTCACTCGCTTTATTGCCAGATTAGGCCTGGCCTAAAGCGAAAAAGCTAGCACTCGCACTGCTCCCCCCTCCCCCTTAACAAATTAAGAACAATCCAGCCTCAGGTTTTCGAAAAACAGTCAACCTAAACTTAAATTTAGCTACTGGTTCTTGTAAAATAGAGTGTTCGTATGTAAGAAATTATCCGGACTTTTGAACCTACCCCCTTCTCCGCCAGTTATATTTAGCGTGTTTTCGGCTCATATTTCATTTGTTAATAGAATTCTCCTGGTAAATTCACTGTTCACTTATAAAAAAGATTTGTTCCTTGATTGATTAAATATTGACAAAACTTCTTCCTTTTATAATTGGTTTGGCAATGTTGAAAGAGAGTGAGCGATATTCGTGCGTGTTTATGTCATCATATATTGTGTCAGACTGGTAATATGATAAAAGTTTGTTCATACACCCCCGCATCCTATGTTACTAAGCAAATCTCAGTATAAATATCTGTGATGGAGCTTTCCACAATGTTTCCGGGGGCAGTGAGGACAGCTTGCAACTTGCAGAACAGTGCTTGCAGCTTCCAACTTTTTCAAGCTTGTTACAGGAACAAAAGACACAAAATTCAGGAAGTAGAAGTAGATGTCATTCGCGCCTGATTATGACATGTGGTCGCGATCAAAAGAGCGCGCAATTCTTACATCCGATTCCGCGGAGAATGTTATCAATGAAGGCTGTCTTGATTGTCAGTTCGATCGCCCCCCTGAATGAAACAAAGGACAATATTTGACACCCTCAAGACTTTCAGTTGATATAACGAATTGGGTTGCCTAACTCACATAGAACCGATAGAACACAGATGAACAATCAGAAATCGACCTTCCGTGTAAATGATGAGAACACTGCTCTGGCAATTGTCATTGAATTGAGACTTTGCAATTATTGATGGAGCGTAACGCAAGGCGGCTGTTTTCTCATTTTGAACAGAACTCCAGGAAGAAGCAAGCCACCGAAAATGCATGACATTGCTGTCGTAAGAGTGGTGCATTTAATTATCGCCACTTTGATTGTTGTACCGCCTCTCCCGTTCGCAGAAGCGCAACATCAGTGCACATCGCTGACATGGCATAAGAATACGACTGCAGACTTTATTATTGCAGGCATTTTCCCAGTTCATTATTACGCAGCAAGTCACAAAAAATTTGTTTTTAATCCGGCTGGTTTAATGTGGGTTGAAGCAATGCTGTACACAATAGAACAAATAAACAAGGATAGGAAACTCTTGCCAAATATCACGTTAGGGTTCGCAATTTATGACTCCTGCAATAATGCAGATTTTGGATTGCAAGCTACCCTCGACATTATACAAGAACCAAAGGTGATTCCTTCCGCTCCTAGAAAACAATTGACCTATAACCAACCTATGGAGGCGGTGAAGTGTTTCTGCAACAAAACTAAACCCCCAATCGTCGCAGTTGTCGGAGACGCTGCTTCTTCGTCGTCTATTACCATTGCCAGCGTGCTGGGGGCTAATGGCGTGAAGATGCCGCAGATCAGCTATTCGTCAACCTCAACAGCCTTGTCAAATAAGAACTATTATCCTTCCTTTCTGAGAACAATTCCACCTGATGAGTATCAAGCTATGTTTATAGTTGACATACTGAAAAAATTCAACTGGACTTACGTTTCGTTCATAGCCTCTGACGACGCTTACGGGAGACTTGGTGTCGAAAACCTTCTTCCTCGCCTTGAAAGTCAAGGCATTTGCGTTGCAGTAAGTGAAGTTTTCGAAACAACAAAGGCTGGAGAGAGAAAAGTTACTGAAATTATTAGCAAACTTGTTGCAGACAAGAAATCGACAGTAATAGTTTTATGGTGTCAATACCCAGAAGCCGATGTTGTCTTGAAAGAGGCAGAAAAGCAGAAACTGTATGACAGAATATGGGTTGCCACAGAGACATGGGGGAGCAATAAGCTCGTATTTAATGTAAACAAGCGTGTTGTAAGTGGACTTCTTGGAATTATTCCAACCACTGTGGTGTATCCAAAGTTTGAAGACTTTTTAACATCCTTGTCCCCAAATAAAACTGCATACAACCCATGGCTGGATTTGTTTTGGAGAAACAATTTTGGCTGTAACTCTACAGACAATATCACCTACTATTGCAATAATACTCCCACTGCTACAGGCTTACCAAGGAACAAATTTGCTAATGTAATGGATGCTGTTTACTCAGTTGCGCATGGTTTGCACAATGCTTTTGATACGTTTGGTAAAAAGATTCAACCTGACACGCTGCTTGATTTTATCAAGAAAGTGAATTTTGTTGGAAAAACAAGCCTTACAGTCAGCTTTAATGAAAATGGAGATCCAGGTGTTGCATCGTATTCATTGACAAATTTGCAAAATGATGGAAATGGTACAACAAAATTTACAATTATTGGTGGTTGGGATTCAAGATCTCGATTGCTTTCGTTGTTACCAGGAACAAGGCCTGTTTTTTCTAATTGGAGTACAGCACAGCCAAACTCGAGCTGTTCTGAACAATGCCAAGCTGGATATTTTGCCTTTACATTTCCATCCAAGCCTTGCTGCTGGAGATGTGTGCCCTGTGCCAGTAAGATGGTACAGCCTAAAGCTGGAATGAAAGAATGCATTCTTTGCCAAGGGGAAAAAGTTGCAAATGGAGAACGAACACAATGTGTTGTTCCAATGTACAAACATATTGCACTCAACAACTTTTGGGGTCTTTCTATTTTTGTGTGCTCTCTGGTAGTACTTTTCATTGAGGTTGCAATTTTGGGTGTGATTTTGCATCGCTGGAATACCCCATTGGTCAAAGCAATGAATCGAGAGTTGACATTGTTGCAACTTGCTAGTATGACAGTGATATTTTTAATGCCACTGTTGTACATTTGGAGACCAACCAGTGCAATTTGCAGCCTGAGAGCATTTTACTTTGTAATTTGTTACACTGCGTCTGTTTCAGTCACATTCACAAAAACAGACAGACTGCTTCGTATTTTCAAAGCATCAACTGCTGGGAGGTTGAAAAAAACAAGCAGAGTTCTCAATAACAAGATCCAATTTTTGACTGTTTTTGCACTCACGGTTATTGCTTGCCTGTTATGTACAATTTTTCATTTTGTATTTCAACCAAAGCTTATCGAAAAAGTTGGACAGAGTGCTGATGGGACAGAAATGACATTTTCATGTGGTTCAGACTTTGATGTGTTGTTTCTTATTCTTTTGAGCTACATCATTGGAATTTCTTTGACCTGTAGCATATTTGCTTTCAGAGCTCGAAAACTCCCAGAGAATTATAATGAGGCTCGATATACAAGTTTTGCAATGTTCTCGTTTTGCCTTGCCTGGCTTTTTTTCCTCCCATTGTACTTTAGTATGAGCACACCAATTACAAAAGAGTTCATGATACTGATCATTTCATTGATATCCACTTCAGCTAGACTCTTCATACTTTATGGGCCAAAAATGTTTGTCATTGTATTTCGGCCAGAGGAGAACACAGTGGAGAGATTTAGGGCCAAATTGAAAGCACAACAAAGCTACAAAAAGTCAACCAGTGGGGCATCCCCCTCACATCATGCACGCAGTCAACATGAACGTGGAGCAACTTTGAAGACACCTATGTCATCCCCAAAGATATTTGACACATCACAAACAAGGAATCTTGCATTTGAAATTTCTGTTGAAAATGGATAACCTCTTCAAAGACTACCTGCTGAAACTATTTTTAAAATCCAGTGAACAAAATGTTTAGATTTAATGATTTATCTTTATCAATAATAATTCAGTGATAATGAGTTTCTATTTGTTTATTTCAAAGTTTCAGAATATTTTTTCTTAAATGTTAGTTTGTACAACATATTACTGAGATTGTTTATCAATATCTAATTTCTGACTTTCCAAACTCAAAATTTTTATTCTATAGCAATTTCTTATAATCTTGACTCTTGATATTAACTCAAGGAAGTCCAGTCTGCAATTTCTTCTCGACAATCAGTTGACTCGGAGCGCAGCAAGTTTGCCCCTGCTGCCAAGAGCAAAGTTCCTCCTCCGACACAGCCAAAGAAAAAAGTTCCTAAGGTCATCAATGAACCACAGGAGGCTGTACAGCAGCAATACGTCTCTACTGTAGATACTACGCATGATGAACCTAGCCCTGTGCAGGAGCAAGCCCCTGTTGTTATAGAAGAGCAAAAGGAATTACCACCTAGCCCTGTGCAGGAGCAAGCCCCTGTTGTTATAGAAGAGCAAAAGGAATTACCACATGTTCCAGCTGTAGCCCAGGATTTGGTATGTTAATTTATAATTTGCCTTTTCCAAAATTTTCGTATGGCAATGAATGAATGAACTCTTCACATAACCTGAATAGTTTTCTTGTATACTTTTTAGAGATGTCTTTTGCGTTCCTTTGCGTTAAGCATATCGTAATTCAGAATCAGGCGATTTGTCATATTGTCCTTTAAAACTAGACTATACTAAGATTGCGCTGAGTAGAAGGAAAAGATTTTGGAGGTTTATAAATACACATTTAAAATAACATTAAGAGCAATGTTGATTCGGTTGTGAAGCGCAAAGAGGGTATTGTGTGATGAGTGGCTATTAAACTGAAGGAAAGAGTTAAATATTGAAAGAGAAAGTTCATTCATAATGGGAAGTACGCCAGCTGCAAGAAAGAAGTCTATCAAAGAAGCCTTTAGTATGGCCGTTGAAAGGAACTCTTAAAATAGCGTTTAAGACGAGGAATTGCTGCGCAATCTAACAATGTGCAAATGAAATGGGGAGGGGCAAAGCCGTTACGGGGGCACGTGTCTCTTTCCAAATTTGCAAATGAGTTATTTTTAGCACAAAACCATTTGAGTATATTCTCTGTTCTTATGTATCCCTTCCGAACGCCAGAAAGTATAGTTGACTGGACTATGATGTTCCCAATATTTTCATACCATGTGGGAAGAGAGGGAAAGTGCCATTGCGCCCTTCCTTTCCTTAGCAGTTGTATGAATACATTTAAAAGTTAATTTTTCTAGCAGCTCTTGGCTGCTTTAACAAGATATATTCACGTTTTATCCGTTTGTACGGCGAAATATTGCGCTTAGATCCTGAAATACAGACCCTAGCACCTGCAACGCGTAATTTTTTTCATGGCTGAAGTCGCCGCACAGAAGTAATGAAAAATAAAAGTCATTAGCAAAACTACAGAGAATTATTTTCGTTAAAGGCGCTTCAAAATCATTAAGCTACTGCACACCGTTTTAAACCATAGAAAAGATTCACTATGGATTGGACGGTTTCCTTTCGTTATTTAAAAAAAACGAAAGTGCTGGCAAGTAGTTAATTGTTGAAAATATAAAAGGAAAAGCGACACGACAATATAAAGATGAAAAAGATGATACAGCTCTGCAGAGGGTGTGAGCAAGTACATCGCCTCGCTAGTCAACCAAACAGCTTTTAACTGAATATTTACCTTGACTTTTTTCGGCAAGAAATGTCCAGGTTGTTTGTCACTTAATCCGTTTGAGGTCTCCGTGTGTCCTGGCCTTGGCTAATGTATTTGAAAAGGAGCTTTATCTCTGAAGTAAGGAAGAAATAGCATGTTTATCTCTGGAGCATTTTATTTCATTCTAAACTTGTTTTTATATGGCTATAAACTCAAATCAAACGTCTGCTTCAAGACTTATTTTGTGAAAAGCATACCTGAAATACTAACTTGTTCAAGGTTTGTTTGTAGAACCTATTTAACATGTTATATGATACGAAGCTAAAACGCTAAAACAGACGCGGAACGCTACAAAACGGAACCGTCGACGCTAGAAGTCCTCGTGAACTCTCACTCTCGATTTGAAGCAATGGAACGAATGTGCCAAGTTTTTATAGCAAATTCGAAAATAGACGTTCTGAATAAATGAAAATAGGAAACTGCGTAGTTAACATCTTGCAAAGTAGCAGAGTGTTCAAAAACAAATTTCAAAATCCAACTGAAGGACATCCCTAAATGACTGTATATTTGAATTGTCCTCCTATGAGTCAAGAAGATTTATAATCTATTCAAAATCAGCTACCAAGTATTTCTGGTGTCGATCGGTGACGAATTTCCTTTGATTTACGGACTGTTGTTTAGTACTCAGTTTATCTCGAGATCAAGAGAATTATCTTTAAAATTGACTTTGAAAAGAGAAGCATTTTATGACATTCTTCAGCTATAATCTGCCACTCTTCAGAGTATAAAACGTCAGAACATTGATCGAGAACCGCAGCTGTTGATGGAAATAGACCATTCAAAACTGCGAGCACATGGCTGTAAAGTTATAAAAGTTTCACCTTTTCTTGATGTGCTTTTAAGAACGACGAAGAAAATTTTGCACTGCTGTTATTTTGTTCAATGTTTTTGTTGATAAAAGAAAGCACAGTTTATTTTTAATAACAGCTCTTGCTAATTACCTGCTACACCTCCCACCAAAAGTCAACGTTGCATAAGGTTTTTATAGAGTTGCATGGATGTAGCCAGTGTTAATCTTTCCATTACAACATCGATTTAAGTAAACTTACAGATTGAGGTTGATTTTTAATAAAGGTCTCAAAATTTGAACAGGATCGTATTTCAATTTTGGGTTATCTCAAGTTTTGCGAGAAAAGAAACTGGGGCCAAAATAGGTGAATGTACGAAATGAGAAGGATTTTTGATAAGAGTAAATTAATTAGGTTTCGAATCTTCGGCTCTGAACTTGTATGCTGCCGATACAGAACAGCATGTAAGAACAGCATTTTGTCAGACCTTGTAATATAGCAGTGAGAAAAACTCTAGAGTGCGAAGCTTTTTTAAGGTCTCTTTTGATGTTAGCTTTCGATTGACGTAGCGATTAGAGACACAAAAAATTTGTTGAAATTTCGGCCTGTCTTCGTGTTTTGAAATGTATCATTAAAGCATTAAATCAACCTTTTATAGCCGGAGCCTGACCAGCAAACCTTTTCAACTGAAGCTGAAGTCGAACAGCAAAGTGAGGTAATCTGATAAAAATTCCCATTTTTTGTTCATTCAGTCCATTGTTAAAGTATTTTTTCAAGTAAGGAAATATACATTTCCCTTTAACGGAAACTTCCCATTCACATACACCCTCTCGCAACAGACACCTCACAGTAAAAAACCTCTCAAAGTAGCAGATTCCTCCCAGGAAGAGACACCTCCAAGTGATCTCCGAATAAAGGACAAGTAGGTTGTTCCAAAAATTCTTCCCAAAATTGTAGAAGCAACTTCAAAATTATCAAGCTAGCAGTAACTCTAGTTTCCTTGGCAGGGATAAAATTATCTATTAAGAATGATATGGTGGGTATGATAAGATGGCTATAACCAGTCTTCACAAGGTAGCCTTGACCGTAAATTTTAAGCAGTTGTTTTTCATGCTGTTGTTTTTTGTTATTGTTGTGAGTTGTTTTTTGTTATTGTTGCAGGAGGTTGACCACCAAAGTCAGGCAGCTGAAACCGAAAAAGAGCCCGAGGTAGCGTTACAATGCTCCTACAATATGTTGTAGTCTTAAGAGCGTTGTTTGAGTTCAAGTCCCGCCCGATCGTGACACAAATTTTTATATATACACGTCTTGGCTTTCTGGGAATTGTCTGTGCATCTGACCTCAAAATAACCACGAAGACCAAGAGACATAAGCCTGATTTACACGAGACGAATTTTTTCGTGCGAAGCGAATTTTTCGCCGCGAATGCGCGAAAAATATGCGCAGAAGTAGAGATTAGAAAATTCGCAGCGAAAAAGTAGAAACCATTCCTACTTTTTTGCTGCGAACTTTTTCGCCTTGTAAAATAAACCAATCAGAACAGCATTGGAAGACACCTGACTTCTGTTTTGGTTTCAGATGGCCTGCGTTTTTCCGCATTCTTTTTCTCAAACACTCTCGCCTTTAAAATATCAATAAAATAGGTTGGTAATTATTCATTTCCTGTTCCTTGTACACAATCCATGTAAGTTGATTTATATCAGATTATTATTTAAAAATTTGAATTTCAAATTTACGAAAACTGGCTTGAAAGTTTCATCGTTCTACTAATATGGCAGAAATAAAAAAAAATAGGCAAGATTTTTTCAAATTGCTGAATTGTTGGTGCTTATTGGTCTGCTAAACAGCAACAGTTTTAAGCAGATGCACTAACGCGAAAAATTCGTCTCGTGTAAGTCAGGCTTAAGAGTCTTCACTGTAAGCGGCGCTTCCTCGTACTGACTGCTGTTTGATTTCCAGATGAGGTTCAAGACTTTGAGAGGAAATTTCCAAAAAAGACAGGGCGTTGTTGCAAAAGTAAGCGACCATCCATAAAGTACGTATGCAGTCCTAATCCCCCACCAATACGGACCCGTACTTTTTTACGCCGCCCCACCACCCCCCTCTCCCTTCGGCTTTTTCACGCCGCCCAACAAAAAGAATCCCAACGTTCTTTATAGCTTTCACTGTGTTTTTTTAAAAATTTTATTTTCAATTCAAGTATTACAAGGGTTAAAATGGTAGGAAAAATTTTATTAAACGGGATTCGAAAAAATTTGGTAGTTTGTCACTTTTTACAGTCTTGAAAGTTTACTTCAATAGATGGGGACTTGAAGTAAAGAAGCACCGACACCTGTCGCCGAATCCCTTTCAATTTCGTTTGTTTTCTTTGCAATTAGCAAGAAGTAAATTGTGAATTTGTGTGTTCAACTGCTCTTGTTACTGACGCGAAAATAGCAAAAATCTCTAAACACAATAGGCTCCCTTTAAAAAGAACGGAAATTGAAAAAGATCAAATGGATCAAGGGAGATATGTTTTTAATCAACGCGAATGAGAGCTTTGTTTTCTCCGTCCATAGTGATTAAATATAGTTTCATTAGAGTTAATTTTACAAGGGATGTTGTAGAATATATTTTTACGGTGGGTTTTTATTTTGTTTGTGTTATTCAAATCTGGGTGGTAAGGCTCATGCTTTCATTCCTGCATTAAGCCTTAAAGTTCTGCTTTTGTGACTTTGGGAATAAAAGAGAAGTAAGGGTTTTGAAGTTTGTGTTTTTGAATGAAAGTTTGTCACTTGACTCGGATGAGTGTATTTATCTGCTTTGGGTAGGGCTTATCGTCCCTGATTGGAATACTACGTCTGCGCTGTTCTCTTCTCCTGTCTCTCCCCCTTCCCAATCCCCTTTATATATAAAACATGGTGTGTTTTTTCGAATCAGTGTTTCCACTTTTAAGGAATTTTCCTTAGATCAAGGATTTGTTTAAGGAATTACAAGATCTAAGGAATTTTTTAAGGAATTGCAAGATTCAAGCAATTTAGCAGTATTAAGCAGTATTAACTTTTTTTCCAAAAGTTCAGAATTATTTCAATGCTTGCTTTTTTAGATGTGTAATTTAACAACGAGGATATAGCGTCTTATGCGTTAGCAACGAAAAAGTTGCGGTAGAATTGTCTTAATGACGACCCAAAAGGTTGTCGGTTGTTGATTTTCTTATAGCTCTTTTAGGTGATGATGACCCATCACCGATTCTGAAGGAAACTGGTGTTTTTGAATAACTTCTTCCGTATTTTTGAATAAATCAGATCGTTTCTTTGTGCTAAAACAGTTGGACTTAACCTTCATTTCGAATTGATCTATCGTCACGATGAAGCGAAATTTTTTTGACGGTAAAACTGCAGCTTTAGCAACAGAATAGAGAAAAAGATACTAGCAGAAATTTCGGAATACGTGGCTAGAGGATCCCCTCTTCAAGTTTTATAATTTATGATGATTATTTGACTGTTTCAACACCTTAGCATTCAAATGGCCATTTAAAGCATAAAATGAATGAATTATTCATTAATCGTTCAAAATTTGTAGATGCATACTAACTGTTAGTCATGGTATGACCGATTTTTGGATTAGAACTAACAAGGAAATATTCACAGAAAATAGAATTCCGGTTTAAGGAATTCTAAGAAATTTTGAAAAATTTCAGCCTCGCTTTAAGGAAATTTAAATTTGAATAGTGGAAGCACTGCTTCGAATCCATGTTAATTTCATTGATCTCTTGGGGTTTATGGATTATTTACATTTTTTTATGATTTTCACTGTTCTTTATGTTTTTGGTGTGTCGGCCCCTTAGTGGAGGGGAATGTGCACGTTTCTTGTCAAATCCCTGCCCAGAACTTAAAGTTGCTTTGTAACTTGAGCTAATCAAGTTATATATAAGGTTTGGGTTTTATTAACAAGGATGAAAAATGTTTTGAGCCAATCAGACTGTTTGTTTACAATTTCAACCAGCCAATGGTATAGCGTCAAAGACAATAGAAATCGCATCGAATCAGCCGCAACAGTAACGCTCGCACCTCCTATCCAAAGCTGTGGGGAAAAACCGGCGCCACAAAAAGTTAACGCTGAACGCGAAAATTGTCATTATTGAAGTTCTTCATACAATTATGCATAGCAAAGGAGTATATATAAAACTTTGTCGTCCCCATTTTTAAAATTCGGTCGTTAACCAGAGATAAGCGACGAAACGTTTAGCCCATTATTGCCCTGATTGGATCTGCTTACATTGGTTATGGTTGGTTGTACTCCAAGAAAACGGCATCAAAACATTTTTCATCCTTGTTTGGTTTTATATGGGTTAGGTGGAGCGACCTGTGTTGATGCACCAACGGAAAACGGACTGCTATTATAAAGGAATGTAGCCCCAAAACGTGATTAAGGAAGTTGCAGTTCCTATTGGTTGGATGAGTGGGATATTTAATTTTAATTCAAAGACTTCCTTTGTTAAAATATTCCCTCCCCCTGAACGAACCTCTGCTTTGGCAAACCCCTTCGCCATATGCGCATGCGTACTTTACGGATGGCACCTAACAAGAATCAAACGCCTTCTGGGAAGACTCCGATAGCTGCCTTAAATACGAATAGCATAAACCATTGGCAACTTTCAGCATTAAACAGAGGCCGTATGTACGTACCAGTGCTGCAAGCATAGCCCTAAAAAACATGAAGTGCGGATAGAGAGTTAATGTTTGAATCATTTAAAATGACAAAAGAACATTTCTATATATTCAGTATCCTTTAATTTGATGTAGTCGTCGGTGCTTAGTCGATTTGTACACTGTGCTTGTTGCGAACTTTGGTATGTCTAGTGTGAAAATTACAGTTTAGAACCTTCAGTTAAAGTTCGTTGGTATAAACGGGGGAGTTAAGAACTTTCTATAAAGTATTATAGTAAAGTAGTTAAGTACATTTGCCAGCGCTTCATGATTTGGTTTTGGTTTCTTACATACGGGTAACTTATAATAGTACAGTTATCTGTTATTAAATATTCTAAGATCGACATACGGCTGACCGTAATAAACGAGGATTTTTCTTCATTTATTCAGGATAGTAATCGCATTACTTTGCCGTTTTTAGATCACTTCAGGAACTCAGAATGTCTGCACTGCACGAGCCTTGTTTGACTATAGAGCAGGTGTGTACATACATTACTTTACAATTAAATTTTGCTTTTTCTTTGAACCATTCTTCCTTTCCACTCGCCCATCACGAATTTCCATGCCAAATCATTTCTTAGTACAATTCTGAGGAACAGAGCTAATAAAGATGCCGTTGGATGATTTTTGATAAACTACATTCTTTTTTTATAAGAACAATTTTATAAGAACACGAGCCTCAAAAGTTAAGAACAAATTAAATACAAGCTGAGGCTGAGCTTCTGCAAAATGCAATTTTGAACAACGTTTTTTCTCAAAATCGAGGATTTTTAGCGATGTGTGGGTGCATTTTCGGTGAATATTCAAACTTGGTGACAAATGAAGGTTGTCTCACTCACTTTGTTGGCAAATGAGGCTTGAACACCTCCCTAGAGCGAAAAAGCTAGCACTTGCACTGCTTACACTCTCTTAATTTAAGAACAAATAAAAAACAATCCAGCCTCAAATTTTCGAAAAAATTTAGAACAGTCACCCTGAATTTAAATTTACTGGTTCTTATAAAATAAGAGTGTAGGTATCAAATCTAATTCGCTAGAAACAAACGGAAAGCAACAAACCTTACTAATTCAAGAAGTCTCCAAGATTTAAACACAATCTACTGTTTTGTCTTTTTTTCCTCGACATCCTTTCAGGTTGTACGCAAATTTTAACGAATAGTCGCTCATACTTTACTGCAGATTCCAGAGAGTGTCCACTTTTCTTCATTATTACAGTGCCGAGAACAATGATAACAAAAACTTCAAACAATGAACAGTTAACTATATTCAAGAATTGTTTTTCTATTGTCAAAGCCTTGTGTACGTAGTCTCAAGGCAAGGGAGACCTCAATACAATGTGACGTTGTAAGAGATTTTTTTCTTTCATTAACAGAGGGTCAGGATGAAATAAGTTTTGATCCTGGCGATATCATCGAAGGGATTGAGAAAGTTGACGAAGGTTGGTGGAGGGGAACGGCTCCAAGCGGAGCTTATGGACTCTTTCCTGCTAATTACGTCGAAATCATTGACAACGAAGAGGTTAGAGAACTTCATTGCCTCAAATGATTGCTTGCAGTTATGCATTAGATTTTCATAAACTGCTTACCTAGTAGAGTTGATATTAAGAAATGTAATGTTAAGTATTGATATATGCCTTGTTCCATTTCATCCCAATTTCCAATCCAGCTATTGCCTCGGAATGTGGATATTCCCAGTGGTCGAACTGCGAGGGGGGTAACCTATAACAGTACGTAGGAATTATATCGGCCAAAAGTTTTCGGAATGTCCTGATGATAGCATCAACGCTGTTTTTGTAAATGGACATTTTATGGTTTAAGTAGCACCCACCTGGTGCAGTTCTTTTGTAAATACCCAATTGGAAGTGATGGGGCAATATCGAAGCCTCATCTGCATGAGAAAGTTTTGCATGAAATTCAACCATTTCTTTTAAAATGCTTTAAATAATGGTATATTTAAAAGCGCAAGAATTTTTTTGAAATGTACGTTTCCGTGTAGACGTAGAACTTGTTTCATTAAGGTTAAAGCGCAGATTTTCAAGCCATGTCCATAAAGACGTTGCCTAAATCATAGAATTGTGTCGAAACGGAGAAGCAATTGCCAAACTAAAAAAAAAATTGGCCAGGAATTTGAGTCTAGCCATGTCAGATGTAAAGTTTTTCTTTATAGCCAACCACCAAAAGGCCTGTACATTTTACCCTTGATATAATTTAATTACCAAAAAACTCTATTCCCTTAGAATATCTTGAAGGGCAATTTAAATTTGCTGAAAATTTTGCAAAAGTTTGCAAAAATCTGAAAAATTTTATTTGCTAAAAAAATTTGCTGACACAAATTGGAATGCTGCTGAATGGCGAGAGGGTGTATCACAGAATACGAAATCCAAGGGACAGCTCTTCAGAATTGTGCAGTTCTACTGCCGCAAG